>OY726531.1:2813586-3013055 GCA_963383655.1 Bathymodiolus septemdierum
CCTCCAGTTGTTTGTAGGAGGAGTAATAAAAACTATGTTGGGTTTGTCTTTACCTCCAGTTGTTTGTAGGAGGAGTAATAAAAACTATGTTGGGTTTGTCTTTACCTCCAGTTGTTTGTAGGAGGAGTAATAAAAACTATGTTGGGTTTGTCTTTACCTCCAGTTGTTTGTAGGAGGAGTAATAAAAACTATGTTGGGTTTGTCTTTACCTCCAGTTGTTTGTAGGAGGAGTAATAAAAACTATGTTGGGTTTGTCTTTACCTCCAGTTGTTTGTAGGAGGAGTAATAAAAACTATGTTGGGTTTGTCTTTACCTCCAGTTGTTTGTAGGAGGAGTAATAAAAACTATGTTGGGTTTGTCTTTACCTCCAGTTGTTTGTAGGAGGAGTAATAAAAACTATGTTGGGTTTGTCTTTACCTCCAGTTGTTTGTAGGAGGAGTAATAAAAACTATGTTGGGTTTGTCTTTACCTCCAGTTGTTTGTAGGAGGAGTAATAAAAACTATGTTGGGTTTGTCTTTACCTCCAGTTGTTTGTAGGAGGAGTAATAAAAACTATGTTGGGTTTGTCTTTACCTCCAGTTGTTTGTAGGAGGAGTAATAAAAACTATGTTGGGTTTGTCTTTACCTCCAGTTGTTTGTAGGAGGAGTAATAAAAACTATGTTGGGTTTGTCTTTACCTCCAGTTGTTTGTAGGAGGAGTAATAAAAACTATGTTGGGTTTGTCTTTACCTCCAGTTGTTTGTAGGAGGAGTAATAAAAACTATGTTGGGTTTGTCTTTACCTCCAGTTGTTTGTAGGAGGAGTAATAAAAACTATGTTGGGTTTGTCTTTACCTCCAGTTGTTTGTAGGAGGAGTAATAAAAACTATGTTGGGTTTGTCTTTACCTCCAGTTGTTTGTAGGAGGAGTAATAAAAACTATGTTGGGTTTGTCTTTACCTCCAGTTGTTTGTAGGAGGAGTAATAAAAACTATGTTGGGTTTGTCTTTACCTCCAGTTGTTTGTAGGAGGAGTAATAAAAACTATGTTGGGTTTGTCTTTACCTCCAGTTGTTTGTAGGAGGAGTAATAAAAACTATGTTGGGTTTGTCTTTACCTCCAGTTGTTTGTAGGAGGAGTAATAAAAACTATGTTGGGTTTGTCTTTACCTCCAGTTGTTTGTAGGAGGAGTAATAAAAACTATGTTGGGTTTGTCTTTACCTCCAGTTGTTTGTAGGAGGAGTAATAAAAACTATGTTGGGTTTGTCTTTACCTCCAGTTGTTTGTAGGAGGAGTAATAAAAACTATGTTGGGTTTGTCTTTACCTCCAGTTGTTTGTAGGAGGAGTAATAAAAACTATGTTGGGTTTGTCTTTACCTCCAGTTGTTTGTAGGAGGAGTAATAAAAACTATGTTGGGTTTGTCTTTACCTCCAGTTGTTTGTAGGAGGAGTAATAAAAACTATGTTGGGTTTGTCTTTACCTCCAGTTGTTTGTAGGAGGAGTAATAAAAACTATGTTGGGTTTGTCTTTACCTCCAGTTGTTTGTAGGAGGAGTAATAAAAACTATGTTGGGTTTGTCTTTACCTCCAGTTGTTTGTAGGAGGAGTAATAAAAACTATGTTGGGTTTGTCTTTACCTCCAGTTGTTTGTAGGAGGAGTAATAAAAACTATGTTGGGTTTGTCTTTACCTCCAGTTGTTTGTAGGAGGAGTAATAAAAACTATGTTGGGTTTGTCTTTACCTCCAGTTGTTTGTAGGAGGAGTAATAAAAACTATGTTGGGTTTGTCTTTACCTCCAGTTGTTTGTAGGAGGAGTAATAAAAACTATGTTGGGTTTGTCTTTACCTCCAGTTGTTTGTAGGAGGAGTAATAAAAACTATGTTGGGTTTGTCTTTACCTCCAGTTGTTTGTAGGAGGAGTAATAAAAACTATGTTGGGTTTGTCTTTACCTCCAGTTGTTTGTAGGAGGAGTAATAAAAACTATGTTGGGTTTGTCTTTACCTCCAGTTGTTTGTAGGAGGAGTAATAAAAACTATGTTGGGTTTGTCTTTACCTCCAGTTGTTTGTAGGAGGAGTAATAAAAACTATGTTGGGTTTGTCTTTACCTCCAGTTGTTTGTAGGAGGAGTAATAAAAACTATGTTGGGTTTGTCTTTACCTCCAGTTGTTTGTAGGAGGAGTAATAAAAACTATGTTGGGTTTGTCTTTACCTCCAGTTGTTTGTAGGAGGAGTAATAAAAACTATGTTGGGTTTGTCTTTACCTCCAGTTGTTTGTAGGAGGAGTAATAAAAACTATGTTGGGTTTGTCTTTACCTCCAGTTGTTTGTAGGAGGAGTAATAAAAACTATGTTGGGTTTGTCTTTACCTCCAGTTGTTTGTAGGAGGAGTAATAAAAACTATGTTGGGTTTGTCTTTACCTCCAGTTGTTTGTAGGAGGAGTAATAAAAACTATGTTGGGTTTGTCTTTACCTCCAGTTGTTTGTAGGAGGAGTAATAAAAACTATGTTGGGTTTGTCTTTACCTCCAGTTGTTTGTAGGAGGAGTAATAAAAACTATGTTGGGTTTGTCTTTACCTCCAGTTGTTTGTAGGAGGAGTAATAAAAACTATGTTGGGTTTGTCTTTACCTCCAGTTGTTTGTAGGAGGAGTAATAAAAACTATGTTGGGTTTGTCTTTACCTCCAGTTGTTTGTAGGAGGAGTAATAAAAACTATGTTGGGTTTGTCTTTACCTCCAGTTGTTTGTAGGAGGAGTAATAAAAACTATGTTGGGTTTGTCTTTACCTCCAGTTGTTTGTAGGAGGAGTAATAAAAACTATGTTGGGTTTGTCTTTACCTCCAGTTGTTTGTAGGAGGAGTAATAAAAACTATGTTGGGTTTGTCTTTACCTCCAGTTGTTTGTAGGAGGAGTAATAAAAACTATGTTGGGTTTGTCTTTACCTCCAGTTGTTTGTAGGAGGAGTAATAAAAACTATGTTGGGTTTGTCTTTACCTCCAGTTGTTTGTAGGAGGAGTAATAAAAACTATGTTGGGTTTGTCTTTACCTCCAGTTGTTTGTAGGAGGAGTAATAAAAACTATGTTGGGTTTGTCTTTACCTCCAGTTGTTTGTAGGAGGAGTAATAAAAACTATGTTGGGTTTGTCTTTACCTCCAGTTGTTTGTAGGAGGAGTAATAAAAACTATGTTGGGTTTGTCTTTACCTCCAGTTGTTTGTAGGAGGAGTAATAAAAACTATGTTGGGTTTGTCTTTACCTCCAGTTGTTTGTAGGAGGAGTAATAAAAACTATGTTGGGTTTGTCTTTACCTCCAGTTGTTTGTAGGAGGAGTAATAAAAACTATGTTGGGTTTGTCTTTACCTCCAGTTGTTTGTAGGAGGAGTAATAAAAACTATGTTGGGTTTGTCTTTACCTCCAGTTGTTTGTAGGAGGAGTAATAAAAACTATGTTGGGTTTGTCTTTACCTCCAGTTGTTTGTAGGAGGAGTAATAAAAACTATGTTGGGTTTGTCTTTACCTCCAGTTGTTTGTAGGAGGAGTAATAAAAACTATGTTGGGTTTGTCTTTACCTCCAGTTGTTTGTAGGAGGAGTAATAAAAACTATGTTGGGTTTGTCTTTACCTCCAGTTGTTTGTAGGAGGAGTAATAAAAACTATGTTGGGTTTGTCTTTACCTCCAGTTGTTTGTAGGAGGAGTAATAAAAACTATGTTGGGTTTGTCTTTACCTCCAGTTGTTTGTAGGAGGAGTAATAAAAACTATGTTGGGTTTGTCTTTACCTCCAGTTGTTTGTAGGAGGAGTAATAAAAACTATGTTGGGTTTGTCTTTACCTCCAGTTGTTTGTAGGAGGAGTAATAAAAACTATGTTGGGTTTGTCTTTACCTCCAGTTGTTTGTAGGAGGAGTAATAAAAACTATGTTGGGTTTGTCTTTACCTCCAGTTGTTTGTAGGAGGAGTAATAAAAACTATGTTGGGTTTGTCTTTACCTCCAGTTGTTTGTAGGAGGAGTAATAAAAACTATGTTGGGTTTGTCTTTACCTCCAGTTGTTTGTAGGAGGAGTAATAAAAACTATGTTGGGTTTGTCTTTACCTCCAGTTGTTTGTAGGAGGAGTAATAAAAACTATGTTGGGTTTGTCTTTACCTCCAGTTGTTTGTAGGAGGAGTAATAAAAACTATGTTGGGTTTGTCTTTACCTCCAGTTGTTTGTAGGAGGAGTAATAAAAACTATGTTGGGTTTGTCTTTACCTCCAGTTGTTTGTAGGAGGACTAATAAAAACTATGTTGGGTTTGTCTTTACCTCCAGTTGTTTGTAGGAGGAGTAATAAAAACTATGTTGGGTTTGTCTTTACCTCCAGTTGTTTGTAGGAGGAGTAATAAAAACTATGTTGGGTTTGTCTTTACCTCCAGTTGTTTGTAGGAGGAGTAATAAAAACTATGTTGGGTTTGTCTTTACCTCCAGTTGTTTGTAGGAGGAGTAATAAAAACTATGTTGGGTTTGTCTTTACCTCCAGTTGTTTGTAGGAGGAGTAATAAAAACTATGTTGGGTTTGTCTTTACCTCCAGTTGTTTGTAGGAGGAGTAATAAAAACTATGTTGGGTTTGTCTTTACCTCCAGTTGTTTGTAGGAGGAGTAATAAAAACTATGTTGGGTTTGTCTTTACCTCCAGTTGTTTGTAGGAGGAGTAATAAAAACTATGTTGGGTTTGTCTTTACCTCCAGTTGTTTGTAGGAGGACTAATAAAAACTATGTTGGGTTTGTCTTTACCTACAGTTGTTTGTAGGAGGAGTAATAAAAACTATGTTGGGTTTGTCTTTACCTCCAGTTGTTTGTAGGAGGAGTAATAAAAACTATGTTGGGTTTGTCTTTACCTCCAGTTGTTTGTAGGAGGAGTAATAAAAACTATGTTGGGTTTGTCTTTACCTCCAGTTGTTTGTAGGAGGAGTAATAAAAACTATGTTGGGTTTGTCTTTACCTCCAGTTGTTTGTAGGAGGAGTAATAAAAACTATGTTGGGTTTGTCTTTACCTCCAGTTGTTTGTAGGAGGAGTAATAAAAACTATGTTGGGTTTGTCTTTACCTCCAGTTGTTTGTAGGAGGAGTAATAAAAACTATGTTGGGTTTGTCTTTACCTCCAGTTGTTTGTAGGAGGAGTAATAAAAACTATGTTGGGTTTGTCTTTACCTCCAGTTGTTTGTAGGAGGAGTAATAAAAACTATGTTGGGTTTGTCTTTACCTCCAGTTGTTTGTAGGAGGAGTAATAAAAACTATGTTGGGTTTGTCTTTACCTCCAGTTGTTTGTAGGAGGACTAATAAAAACTATGTTGGGTTTGTCTTTACCTCCAGTTGTTTGTAGGAGGAGTAATAAAAACTATGTTGGGTTTGTCTTTACCTCCAGTTGTTTGTAGGAGGAGTAATAAAAACTATGTTGGGTTTGTCTTTACCTCCAGTTGTTTGTAGGAGGAGTAATAAAAACTATGTTGGGTTTGTCTTTACCTCCAGTTGTTTGTAGGAGGAGTAATAAAAACTATGTTGGGTTTGTCTTTACCTCCAGTTGTTTGTAGGAGGAGTAATAAAAACTATGTTGGGTTTGTCTTTACCTCCAGTTGTTTGTAGGAGGAATAATGCTTACGTTATTTGTGTCTGCATATTGTGGTGTCCAACACATCTTGTGTTGTGTTTTTGTTTTGTTTGTCTTCGTCTTGTGTATTCTATGTTGCCAGTATCTCTGGATTGTCCATTTTTGATTGGCTCTTCGGTATTCTCTAACGTTTATGTAGCGGTAGACCATATCTCTAAACATTAAAACAATCCAAATTACTCTAATATACATACCTTTATGAAATACGACTTTTTAAAAAAATAAAATGCAAACTGACAAGAAAATGGTACCAGTTCACATAATACGGACTGAACTGTAAATAGTACCAGTTTTATAAAATACAGACTGGCTATATAAATGACACCATTATATCGATCTGAAGGTATGTTTAATGTACATATTATATATATACTGTAACTGCTGTTATTGCAATGTGTATTTTGTTGCCCCAAGTTAGCTACGTTTTATTGTTCACTGCCGGAAGTACATATCCTACATTAATATAGTGGCAGCATGTCTATAATTAGCTTTAAAATTTTCTATTAATGTCTAGTATTATTGTGTATTCTGATTAACAGATGAATCTTAACTATTTAAACTCATTCAATTATCAAAATTAAGTTTTAATTTGTTTTGGTTAGTGTGTGATTGTTGTTTATAAGGGTAATAACAAAATTACCGAACTCCGAACAATCTTACAAAGGGAAAGTCAAAACTCATAAGTATATAGACAGACAAAATCAGTCAACAACCGGAGAACTATGAAAACAGTAATGACCCTGACTTGGTACAGGCATTTCTAAAGAAATGGTGGGTTGAATCAGATTTTAATGCGCCAAACCTCCCGCTTTCATGACGGTTCAAAGGTTCCGGTTGTCACTATAACAGTATTTATAACAATACAGGAACAAAATAGGTAAAATAGTTGTCAATGCAGTACCAAATTCAGTGAAGTAAATGTCAAAGACACTTTTACGTCACACATTCATAAAAAAAATGAGAAAGTTGGGGTAGCTATATCAAGGAGTTTAAATATATACATATATATATCTCAATACACTATATAACAAAGTTCTCAGCCTCCCGAAAAAGTGACAGGTCAGTGTTGACTCGTCATATCTAAATCTATGAAATTCGACAAACTATTAGCTGACGCAAAAACTACTCTAACAAGGCTACGTTGCCCCTGGCTTGGAGACATTGCTGCAAAAATTATACGGTCGTCATCATGCAGTCCTTGACCGTTACGATTACGAAATCTCCCTCGAATGTCAGGGGATCCTTTCCCTTTGACGTACATTTATTTCTTTCCTCTGTCAACGACAACACATTTACTGAAGTGTACTATGAGTAACACAACGGGTGTCTTTGGAAACGATGAAATTAGTATAAACGAAAATTCTAATATCTTCAATAAAGTTCGAGCATATATTAGACAAACAAAAAGATTCTAATCAGTGGTCGGTCATCTGGTCTACATCAACATCAATTTATTTCCCATGTTTCACTATATTGTGTTAAATATTATTTATATTTGTGTATGTGCTATTTTTGTTAACATTATTATATGTGTATTATTTGTAGGGAGAGGACAGTCCATAAGTTGTGATAACTTTTTGTCCAATTCCATTGCTGTTTTATTTGCAATATAATAATATTAAACTAAACTTATAAGAAACAAGAACTGCTTTTCTTCCTCGAATTTTTTAAAGAGATTTTCTACGTTTTTTTATTCACTTCGTCGAAGACGATATCAACAAATTCATCGGTTGTTAAAAAAAACCCACTTTGATTCTACCAAAGAGTTCTCTGAAACTGATATCATCAAAATTCGCGAGTTTTTTATTTACAACATATTTGTTATGTTTGGTGAATGCATTTTTTTCAACAGACAGTCGGCATACCTATTGGTACCAACTGTGCTTCTCTTCTTGCCGACTTGTTCCTTTATTAATACAAGGCAGGCTTCATAAAGCGACTTCTCATGAAAATCGAAAATCGAAAAGAAGCTGTCCCGATCATTTAATTTCACATTCCGCTATATCGATGATGTCCTTTTACAAAAAATTCTAAGTTTTGTAAGTTTGTTGATCGCATCTATCCCATTGCGCTTGAAATAAGGATACCACAGATACAGATAGGTCTGCTTCATACCTTGACCTACACTTCGAAATTGACAAGAGGGTCGGATTAGAACGAAACTTTACGACAAATGAGATGATTTCAATTTCCCCATTGTGAACTTTCCATTTATATGTAGCAACATTACAGCAGCACATGCATATGGAATATATCTCTCAGTTGATCCGATATTCCTGCGCTTGTGGTTCACATCATGATTTCCTTGATAGAGGATTGCTTCAATCCTATTGTATATATTAATAAAATATGTTTAAATTAGAGGATTGCGGCTAACAAGGAAGTTTCTGAATCAAGGATTATTAAAGTTTAAGTTGAAGTCATCACTTCGTCAGTTTTACAGTCGCCATCATGACTTGTTTAACCGTCACAAAATATATGTGTTACAAATGACCACGGATATGTTTCGTTTGTCGTAATCAAAATCCTGTCCTTTCCTCATTCATGACTTCTCATCGGCTTTGTAACAAGAGTAACACGACGGGTGTCACATGTGGAGCAGAAACTGTTTACCCTTCTGGAGCACCTAAGTTCAGTCCCAGTTTTCAGTGGGATTCATGTTGCTCGATCTTTATTTTTCTGCGTAATGTTTTGTAAATCGTTGTTTGTCTGTTTGTCTTTTTTCTTTTGACCATTGTGTTGTCTGTCCTTTTTCGAGTTACGGCTTCTGATTACCTCCCTTTGGCAGCTTCAAACTTTTCTTGACATTTTAAAGTGGTTAAATTTTATTTTTTTTTAATTTAAATTAGATAAATTGTAAAAATGTTCTTAAAAAAATATTGACGGGATTTAATGTAACAGTCATCTTGGATTTCCTATCGACACAAAGACATATATTTTGTAAAGGACAGTCCTAGGAACATTCATGCAAGCAGCATAGTTTATTGTCAAATGTTTCAATGGTTTCCGATAAGAATAAGTTTAGAATATTTGCCTATAGTGGACACAAAAAATATATAAATAATTTTGCAGGAGACTACACTAATTCCAATTCTCGTAATGTTTTGGTCCAATCAGGTCAGGGTGAGACCATCCAATGATCAATTCATGTGCTGTTAAATATTAATAAACAATGCAATAAGCCTGATTAGTCCGTAATCATATGAACCCCATCAGTCCGGTGCCAATAAATCATGCCAGGCGCGGTCAACCAGGAAAGTCTGATGCCAACCCCTATTGATAAAGCCACATTTTCTAATAAATCACCTCATTTATAAATTGATATTTATGTTGTATGGTTTTTTTTCCAGCTATGAATTACGTTTTGCGTCAAAGAAAAACAAGTCAAAGGATCAGAACAATCAATGTATTTCGAGAAAAACATGACGACCTTTGACTTGTCCGATCTTTTTTCGAGTTTGTGTAGGCATGTTTGAACACCGCCATGCACGATATAGCTGAACTATTGTTGAAAGTGGCGTTAAACACCATAAACCAAACCAACCAGCATGTTTGACCTAATTGGAAGACATGTATGAAAAAACAAATTGACTATATATGGGGGTATTCCGTGAAAATAGTTCAAAACACTCTTACGACTTCCTTTTTCTCTAGTGTCCATTTTATGACATGAGGTCATATATTTGCAACCTGAAAAGTCCGTTGCCAAACCTGCTAAGTCAGGAAACGCAGAAAAAAAAAATCTAAAAGTCCTGTATCATTTCGAACCATGATGCTCAAAGTCAAAAGATTGAAACGCCACATTGGTTGAATTATTAATTTGCGCATCCGGATGTCAAATACAAAATGAAATCTACGGCGCAAACTAACATCCCAATGTAACGTAACGTCACAAATTACGGACGACAACTTTCAGAGCAAAAACCTCTAATTGTTGGTAGTTATTATAGACCACCAAACCGTACAGATAATGAATATGTGAACAACTCCATTAATGAGCTGTCAGAGCTCTGTACAGGGAGTAACAATGCAACTGCCTGGATAGGTGGATATTTTAATCTCAGCGACATATCATGGCCAAGTGATAACATCACTAGTTCAAATCACACCAAAAAACTGAATAGAAGCTTCCTTGATACATTCAAAGACTGCTTATTAGAACAGATCGTAAATTTTCCAACTAGAAAAAACAAGATTCTAGATCTATTTATAACCAACAAACCATCATTGGTCAGTAAATGCAAACCACTGCCTGGCCTGTCAGACCATGACATTGTTATGACAGACAATAAAATATTATGCACACGACAAAAACCTATCAAAAGGACAATATATTTGTGGAAAAACGTAGACATTGTCAACATGAAAATAGACACTAATACCTTAAATTCTAACATTCTTAAGCACAAGCATGATTTACAGAAAAATATAGAGAACATCTGGAATCAACTAAAAACAGGGTATAGACAATATCATCAACAAAAATCTTCCATCCAAACAGTCTAGTGCCACCTTCACAAACCCCTGGGCAAATACTACTATCAAGAAACTAACAAGACGCAAAAAGAAAGCATATGACAAAGCCCGGAGATCTAATTCTGAACAAGATTGGGCAAAATACAAGAGACTAAAATCACTATCTCAAAAAACCACCAGACAGGCACATAACAAGTACTTATACGACATCATCAGTCCAAAGCTAAAAGACAACAATAAACAATTTAACAGCTATATCAAGAGCAAAAAACAAGATGCATCAGGTATATCCTCACTAAGAGACAACCAAGGATACCTACACAGTGAAGCAAAAGACAAAGCAGAAATACTAAACGCACAATTTAAATCTGTGTACACACAGGAAGACTATACAAACATACCACATAAGGGACCATCACCGTATTCTGCAATGCAAAATATCACAATCACTGAAAATGGGGTATATAAATTGCTGAGAAACATTAAACCTCACAAAGCCACAGGACCAGACAACATACAGGCTAGATACTTAAAAGAACTGGCACTAGAACTCACCCCGGCTATCACCTTCCTATTCCAAACATCTTTAGAGCAAGGTAAACTGCCTAATGACTGGTTACAAGCACACATAGTACCTGTATTTAAAAAAAGGTGACAAAAACACTGCATCCAATTATCGACCTGTGTCATTAACATCTATACTATGCAAAGCACTCGAGCATATAGTAAATTCAAGTATCATGAAACATCTAGATATCCATAAAATACTATCAGATTCACAACATGGGTTTAGAGCTAGAAGATCCTGCGAAACCCAGTTGTTAGAGACCCTTGATGACATCACCAAAAGGGCAGCAAATAACAAACAAATTGATATAATTCTACTGGACTTCTCGAAGGCCTTTGATAAAGTGCCGCACAAAAGACTATTAAACAAGCTAAACTATTATGGCATTCGCAGCAACACACTGCAATGGATCTACTCATTCCTACATGACCGCAAACAACTTGTACTTTTAGAAGGGGTCAAATCATCTACAGCCACAGTTGACTCAGGGGTGCCCCAAGGTACAGTCTTAGATCCATTATTATTTCTGGTCTACATAAACGACCTACCTGAAAACTTACACTCTTCAGCCAAGCTCTTTGCAGACGATTGTTTATTGGATAGGGAGGTAAATACAACATCAGATACCAATAAACTCCAGGAAGATCTTGACATGTTACAAAAGTGGGAAAGCAAATGGCAAATGGCTTTTAATGCAGATAAATGGTTTGTCATAAGAGCCGGTACAAAACGCAAAACCATCAAACAAGATTATACCATCCACAATCACATATTAGAAGTTGTTGAAGAAAGCAAATACCTAGGCGTTACCATAAGTAAAGATCTCACTTGGAAAGCACACATCAACAACATCACTAACAAGGCCAACAAAACACTAGGTTTTATTAAGCGAAATATTCATGGGTGCACTCAGAAAGTAAAACAACACACTTTCACTACAATGGCAAGACCCACATTGGAATATGCATCCACATGCTGGGATCCTCATAGGAAAGATCTGATTGAGGACATAGAGCAAAAAAGAGCAGCACGTTTTGTGTACAATAATTACAGGAGTAAAGAACCAGGGTGCGTTACAAACATGCTAGACACACTAAATTGGGAGCCTCTGAGTCAACGAAGAGCCAAAAACAGAGTCACCATGCTATACAAGATCATTAATAACCAAGTGACTATAGACCCAAACACATACTTAAACAAAAGTGACACACGTACTAGAGGGGAACATAAATATAAACAAATTGCAACTTCAAAAAACAGGGGGGGATTTATGTTTTTTTTCTAAAAAAATATTCTGATTCCCAATGTTGCTGAAAAAAATATTCTGATTTTGGTGGAGGAAAAAAAAATTAATCTGATTCAGAGTTTTTGTTATATAACCTAATGTTGAATTCTGAAAAAAAAAATATAATATTTTAACTCTCGTGTTGTCCGAAAAAAAAATTCTGAACGAAACAAAAAACCATACCCCCCTCCCCCCCCCCCCCCCTTTCAAGTTAAATGGTCGGTCCCTTAGATTGACACGGATTTGAAGTTTTTAACTTTGTTAAATTACGTCGCCTTATAAATTGATCATCAGTAATATGCGAGCTTAAGCGAGCTCTTTATGGTATAAAATGTGTACTGTCGAAGAAAAAAAAATTCGACGCTTTGTAAACACCGGTTTCCGTGTAACACACTAACACACTCAACTAATGAAGATCTTCTTAACATGAAGTGCAAAGGTGATCCTGAAGTCTCGTACCCTCTCTCGTACGTCCGATGCCACTGAAACCCGGAACCCGTGTGTAATAAAAGTCATTTTGTTAGCTTGTTTTATTTATATTGATATTTTTTAATTTATTAAATCTATTCTGACATACTGACAAGAATTTTTTTTTCTACGCGGAAGCTAACTTTTGAGATTTCGTAAGGAACGATAACTCGAATAAAGGAACGACAGCTCGATTGAATGAGACTAAAAAAAAGTCGTCTCCAATATATCTCGGCCCAAAAAATCTCGACACTTTTTGATGAAATTGCCAGATAATTTTCAGATGCGCGAGCATTCATGGCTGTGCCGGTTTCATATTAAAGACTAAAGTAGCATATTAAAATGGGATAAAATATCTTTAGTGGGAGTGCTCCACAAATTGACGGAGGATAATACCAGGATAAAACAACGGAACAGAAATAAATTCGGTTATTTCCCTTTAATTTACTTCTTTTGTGTTAAAATATTATAATAAACTAAATTGAGATTATTCCAACGCTTATCAGCCAATCTGTCTTAAATTTGCAGACAGTGGCATTCTATTTTAATGCAGACATACAATAACACGGTCGACACTTGTGTGGTACACTTCAGAAAATAGTAGTTTATAAAAATCAAAATCACTTAGCAACAACGCCATTTTCATGTTTACAATATGGCGGCGACTGAGAATATGAACAATATTTGCTAAAGGAAGAAGGTGATAGCCTTAAGCATTGTTTTGTATTGTTTTGAAATAAGAAATAAGCAAAATATTACAATTGTATGATGAGCTTTGTTTTTGAACCATTGTATTTTTGACAATATGCAACAATTGTAACGTAAACACTCGAGATTGGCTTGAGGAACAGGTGCGAGACGAGATTTTTTGTTAATATAGGCTTTATAGCATGGTATCCTATGGTACCGTGGTAGTTAAATAATAAAAGTGGCTACCCTATTGGTTTGAATAAGACATCAATACACAGTAATATGGGTTTGTAGTATGTATATATATATATATTCAAACATCAATAAAGGTCTATAACTAGCTTTTTTTCAGAAAAAATTACAGACTTGACAGGTTCTGTGTTTAATTTTCGTAAGCTATCACTTTATTTAACCTGATCTAAAGATCTATATAATTTTTTTACAAAGTGAGCCATTGAACAAACCTAGAAAACCTTGAGCCTAGGGAAAAAAAAAACCAAACACTTTCAAAATTAGAAAATATGCTGATATCACCAGTTTTTCAACTGTCTAGCAAATATTAATATCTCAATAAAGCAACCACAATCGAAGTTTTCCATGTAAAACGTGATCCTTTGTGTCTGGTTTATTTGATTGAAAAACAAGTATGTTCTTTCTGTGTCAAAACGGTGGAGGGCCCAGGTGGCCCAATGAGTTAGGTAGTTGGATTACCTAACAACTCATACAAGCCTATCACCAATACAGCGTGGGTTCATCTGCCTGGACTTTGTAAACATGTACTTTTGGGAGTGAGGGTTTAGGAAACATAGATGTTGTTAGTAGATCATGCAAATATTGGCTAGAAGGATAGTGGCAACAATCGCTAAATCAGCTGGGCAAAACGGAAATAAATTGTAATTTATTTTATTAATATAAATTTTTCCAAAGACGGGACTGTGTTTGTTTATTTATTATCTAACTTCCGGTTTGATAATAATCTTCTAATAGTCGTTACATATAGGATTTTCACCCAAAGAACACTGTCGTTAGTTGTCTTAGACAGTGAGTCGTTATATATAAGGTCAAATGCACGGGAACACGCGGGGGAGGAATAAATAAGGTCGGATAACAAAGGAAGTCATTATACGGAGGGGGTCGCTAAGACAAGTTTGACTGTACAACAGACCTAAAAATACTGCATTTCAAACAGGATAAAATGAAAAACAAACTACACCAAACTATTGAAACAGTTTCAAGTCTGAGTGGTAACCATTTCTGTTCTCTTAACAAATGGTTGATTACATAATTATGTACAAGATAGAAATATTTGTTTGGGGTATTTCAGATAAAAGTTCAATCATGCCTGCAGTACTTGAAATGACACAAGTAGGCCCAGTGCCTGGAGACCCCAGTAAATTGGAACCTTCAACCAGTCCTAGACAACTTCAAATACTAAAGAATAATTACTATGGCATTGAGGTGATCAATAATGTTGTTTGGCAAGGATGGGAACCAGGAAGAGAATACACCAAGAATATAGTGCTGAAAAATGTTAACGTGAAAACACAAAAGATTAAATACAAGTAAGATATTGCGATTTGTATGGCTGATAGTTGAGATGAGTTTTGTAGATTTATGCTTTGACAATCTTTATTTAGATAAATTTTGTATAAGTTTTGTTCTCCTAATTCAAAAATCCAAAAATACAATGCAAGCAGTTTTCTGATTGAACGATAATTTTATGCAGTGTTCTGATTGGAGACTATTATATGCAGTGTTCTGAATGGTCAATAGTTATATGTAGTGTTCTGTGCAATAGATAACTTAATGTTTTATATAGCTGTTAACAAAAAAGTCCTTAACAAAACAGAATTCAATAACACAGGTTATGAAGTTTCAATGAAAATAGCCTTATACGAGTGGAGTTTCCTCATTATAGGGATGGTCTTTGGTGAGAGTGGCGGCACAGTGGCCTTATAAGAGGGGGACAACTGTATATATAATTGGCAATATGTCTACCTTTATTATAACCAAACATTTCAATTTATTTTACAGAAACCCAAAGACCAGATTCTACACTACACTGTATCCAAAACCTGTTGTACTGAGTGCAGGTACCAGTTTTTCCTTACCAATCACTTTCCGTCCTCTTGAGAAAGTTGTGTATGAAGACAGTATTGAGTTCCACACAAAGGTTAGTACGGTAAACAGAATAAATTACAGTCAAATCTATATTAAGAGGTCACCTTTAGGACAAAGAAAAAGTGGCCCCTTTATAAGAAATTTAATAGAAAATTAACCTTAATGTACCTCAGTCAGTCAAACTATTGTTTGTAGGTAACATGGGCTGATGATTTACTTTAAACAATGATGATCAACAATATCGACAACAATCACCTCTTTCTTCATGTCATTCACCACTAAAGAAACCACAACATGTGGCATTTGAAATCCAGGTCCTGGCTTAGAACAGGCACACAAATGTGACAGGGTTAAACTTGTTCAACTCTCCCAGTACCATATTTTCAGTGTCTTATATTAATATGATACCTGCTGTCTGATGTTGTGGTAAGGGAAGTAACTTGAATGTCCACTGATTGAAAATTATACGTGTTACAGGAGTTATTTCTATTTAAGGTGAGAAAAACGGTCCCTTTTTATGTAAAGCTCAATAAAAATAATATGTATTTTCCTCACAATCTGTTCAAAATTGGTTCAATATGTACTGTACTTTAGATATAAACTATGTATTAACAATAAAAAAAAATAAAAAAAATGATGTTTTATTTCTAAATTGTTTTTTTTAGGATGGATCATTTGAAGTTCCCATCACAGCAGTTCTTCCTCAAGTAGACATTACTATCCCACAATTCTTAGATTTTAGTATGTGTGCAGCTAAAGATTCAGTAGAAACTATCTTTGAAGTAACAAATACTGGGTAAGTACAATTTCTGTTCTATAGATAAATGTTAGAGAATACCAAAGGGCGATCAAAAAAGAACAATCTAGAGATACTGGCAATATAGGGCATACAAGACGAAGAAAAACAAAAACACAACACAATATGTGCTGGACACCACTATACGCAAACAAACACAAATAACATAAATAAGACATGAACCCTCTTACAAACAACTGAGGTAAAGATGAACTGAACATCTAATGCAGAGGGAGCATTTATTTCCCCTTTGTATTCTATGCATTCAAATAATCAATATTTTGGGGATTTCTGCTGGCAAATTGCAAGTAAAGCATGTTCTAGATGTTGATATTAATTCATAATTTTCACAGTATTATTAAAACTAAGGTTCCCCGTGCCCCGTGGCATAGGTGTCTATTGTCTATTTTGGATATCCTTCAAAGGCCCTTTGATTTTTTTTGCTTCCAAAGATTTTTAAATTATTTGACTCAAATATTTTTAATTTGAGCGTACTTGATGTGACGTGTTGAACGTTCCTGATGTGACGTGTTGAACGTACCTGATGTGACGTGTTGAGTGTACCTGATGAAGATTATTCCAGAAATGTGTTGTGTGTACTAAATTAAATATGTACGTTTTTATCATTAAATAATGTTTGATATTTTCTTTTTTTTTAATATCATTCAATTCAATCAAGAACATATAAATAGCCATAAGGGGAGGTAACACTGATATATTTTTTTTATGCTAAAAGACGATATCAATTATCATGTAATGCTGAAAGGGATATGGCCATGGAGTCTGTGATCGTACATATGGTATTAGGATTTAAATCTACAACTTAACATTTAATGCTGTATATTTCAGTGACCTTGAAACCAAGGTTGAGTGGGAAGTTGGCGATCCTTTCTCTATAGAGCCACCGGCAGCCATCTTAAAGTCTAGACAAGTCAAGAAATTCAAGGCAACATTTAAACCTGAAGTAAGTTGAAAAAAACAATTAAAATGTTGTATTTGTACGAGCTTCAGAAACAGGAAGATAATCAAACATTGTCTTTGTAGTTTGTGTATTTTTTTTGATGTTGTAGTTTGTGTATTTTTTTCGATGTTGTAGTTTGCGTATTTTTTTTTGATGTTGTAGTTTGTGTATTTTTTCGTTGTAAATGTTGGTCGTTATTTTTGGTATAAGGCCATTCTTAAACAATATTGTTATCTTGGCTTACAACTTATAAAGTGGATTGATAGATTGACAGGCAAAATAATCTTATGCAGGCTTGCTGGAAATAGAGGCTATTTAATTTTTATGACATCATCTGTCAAGAAAAATTTTTAGTGTGACAGTTTGAATATTGATTGATAATCTTCTGTTTACAGAATGCCACAATTTACCCATCCAGAGCACCTGAGTTCACCTCCAGTTTTTATTGTGGTTCGTGTTGCACGATCTTTAATTTTATGTGTATGTTTTGTAGATCATTGTTTGTCCTTTTTCTTTTGGCCATTGTGTTGTCTGTCGTTCTTCGATTTACGGATTCTGATTTTGGTATCTTCAACAAACTCTTCCTTAAATATTGATTAATAATCTTCTTTTTACAGAATGCCAGTGTATATGAAGCTGAGGCCGTGTGTAAATATGGAAATGAGCTGAATCTGGGTAAAGTTACAAAGATGGAGGGCATAGGTAGGTTTATATCCAGAACACATTCTTCATAATTATTGAAATTTTAAATAATCTGTTGGGTATATGAAATGGACAGTTGTTTATACACGGATAAGAAAAATTTGGTGGTGCAAGTTGTGTCTTTGACTTAAAGAGTGATTTTTCCCTGCAGATGGTAAGCTAGGTCCTATTTTATATACCTGACAGTTCCATGAGGTTAGCAAAAATATGGTAGTGGCTGTAAAGGATTTAATTGATAATAGAATGTCTTTTATATTTTATTTTCGAAGGTAATACAAAATGTACTCTCATATTTTATTTTCATATGTAAATACCCTCATGGTAAATACACTCATATTTTATTTTCACAGGTAAATAAATTCGTATTCTATTTTCACAGGTAAATACATTCATATTTTATTTTCACAGGTAAATACCCTCATATTTTATTTTTCACAGGTAAATACATTCATATTTTATTTTCACAGGTAAATACCCTCATATTTTAATTTCACTTCCTGGTCGTCCAGCAACAACACTTAACAAGGACAATTTAGAGGCTACTGTCCAGTTTGGAGGTGTACCTGTAGGGAGCACTGTACAGAAATACATAGAATTACATAACTTAGCACCTGTAAGTATGTCAAATCTGTCAGACAATAAAACATTATACAGTCAAACCATCCCATGTGGTCACCTCTATTAAGTCAAACCTTCCCATGTGGTCACCTCTATTAAGTCAAACATGCCCATGTGGTCACCTCTATTAAGTCAAACCTTCCCATGTGGTCACCTCTATTAAGTCAAACCTTCCCATGTGGTCATCTCTATTAAGTCAACCTGCCCATGTGTTCATCTCTATTAAGTCAAACCTGCTCATGTGGTCACCTCTATTAAGTCAAACCTTCCCATGTGGTCATCTCTATTAAGTCAAACCTTCCCATGTGGTCACCTCTATTAAGTCAAACCTTCCCATGTGGTCATCTCTATTAAGTCAACCTGCCCATGTGGTCATCTCTATTAAGTCAACCTGCCCATGTGGTCATCTCTATTAAGTCAAACCTTCCCATGTGGTCATCTCTATTAAGTCAAACCTTCCCATGTGGTCACCTCTATTAAGTCAAACATGCCCATGTGGTCACCTCTATTAAGTCAAACCTGCTCATGTGGTCATCTATTAAGTCAAACATGCCCATGTGGTCACCTCTATTAAGTCAAACCTTCCCATGTGGTCATCTCTATTAAGTCAACTTGCCCATGTGGTCATCTCTATTAAGTCAAACCTGCTCATGTGGTCACCTCTATTAAGTCAAACCTGCTCATGTGGTCATCTATATTAAGTCAAACCTTCCCATGTGGTGACCTCTATTAAGTCAAACCTTCCCATGTGGTCACCTCTATTAAGTCAAACCTTCCCATGTGGTCACCTCTATTAAGTCAAACCTTCCCATGTGGTCACCTCTATTAAGTCAAACCTTCCCATGTGGTCACCTCTATTAAGTCAAACCTTCCCATGTGGTCACCTCTATTAAGTCAAACCTTCCCATGTGGTCACCTCTATTAAGTCAAACCTTCCAATGTGGTGACCTCTATTAAGTCAAACCTTCCCATGTGGTCACCTCTATTAAGTCAAACCTTCCCATGTGGTCACCTCTATTAAGTCAAACCTTCCCATGTGGTCACCTCTATTAAGTCAAACCTTCCCATGTGGTCACCTCTATTAAGTCAAACCTTCCCATGTGGTCACCTCTATTAAGTCAAACCTTCCCATGTGGTCACCTCTATTAAGTCAAACCTTCCCATGTGGTCACCTCTATTAAGTCAACCTGCCCATGTGGTCACCTCTATTAAGTCAAACCTTCCCATGTGGTCACCTCTATTAAGTCAAACCTTCCCATGTGGTCACCTCTATTAAGTCAAACCTTCCCATGTGGTCACCTCTATTAAGTCAAACCTTCCCATGTGGTCACCTCTATTAAGTCAAACCTTCCCATGTGGTGACCTCTATTAAGTCAAACCTTCCCATGTGGTCACCTCTATTAAGTCAAACCTTCCCATGTGGTCACCTCTATTAAGTCAAACCTTCCCATGTGGTCACCTCTATTAAGTCAAACCTTCCCATGTGGTCACCTCTATTAAGTCAACCTGCCCATGTGGTCACCTCTATTAAGTCAAACCTTCCCACGTGGTCACCTCTATTAAGTCAAACCTTCCCATGTGGTCACCTCTATTAAGTCAAACCTTCCCATGTGGTCACCTCTATTAAGTCAAACCTTCCCATGTGGTCACCTCTATATTAAGCAGTCAACTGTGAAAGGTCACATTTTTCTTGACCCATCATAGAAAATTTCATATGAATTGAACCTGTTTTATGACTGAGACAATTTGTTGATACTGAATATGTCCCTCATGAAGATCAAAGGAAATACAGTGAAACCGGTCTCAACTGAACCTCCTTGGGACCAACTTTTGTGTTTGGAATAGACAGGTGTTCTATTGATACAGGTTGAATAGACAGGTGTTCTATTGATACAGGTTGAATAAACAGGTGCTCGGTTTATAAGGTTAAATTTACAAATATTTTCGACATTAGGACTTTATTATACCCCCACTCATAGAGAGGGGGCTATATTGCAATCACCTTGACCGTCCGTCCGTTTGTCCATCCATCCGTTAGTCCGTCCATCCGTTAGTCCGTCCATCCGTTAGTCCGTCCATCCGTTTGTCCATCCGTTCACACTTTCGTAACAGATATCTCAGCTTTTACTGGAAGAAATGATTGTACATCTACTTCCTGTTTACCGTGCGACTTACAAATGAACGAGTGGGGGTATTCTTAGCACGACGTAGCGTGCAACATCTTGTTTAAAGTTTGGTGTATGCAGGATTTCGGTTTAGACAGATTTCACTGTATGTCTAAATGACCAATAGTTTAATTTAATGGTTAATTACCATGATTGTGATGATGTTGAAAGTCAATTTTTAATTAAAATATCTAATGATTTCAGGTTAGAACACCTTTTAAAGTTGAACATCCAACCAGACTCAGTAGAATAGATACTGTCTTTGATTGTCCTCAGAAATCGGGAATAGTACCTCCCAATGGATCTGTTAAACTACCGGTAAGTTTTCAGAAGGAAACACACAAATCTTTCATTTATTAACATTATTGCATATAAAACAATTAATGAATTATTTTTTTAAATAACTACACATTTCTATGGTTAGAATGAATTTGAATTTGATTTTTTTTTTTGTGTTTAACGCCACTTTCAGCAATATTTCAGCTATATCATGGCGACCAGTTATAGTGGTGGAAGAAGCCGGAGAGAACCATGGGCAAGCAACTGGTAAACTTTATCACTTGTGGCTGCGAGTCGAGTGCACCCTTTTTGTAATTTAGTAATATGATTGAACAATCCCAATGTATGATTATTGGCCATCTATTAGCATGGAAATTTTTTTTTTGAGAGATTTCTATTTCCCTCCAAGGAGAATAATTGCAAGGAGCAATGCCTTTTCTATACACGAGACACTCATTGACATCCTGCGGAGCTTCACAGGGTTATCACTCCTGATTTGTTTATATAAAAAGAATTCATTCAACTCAAAAATGACCACAACATATGATGTTAGAAATCCAGGTCCTGGCTTGGTACAGACACAAAAATGTGGCAGAGTTAAACCAGCTAATGGGATCACAACTTCTTGATAATTGGACCCTCAAAGGTAATACAGATAGAAAAAAACAATTTAAAAAATCTGCACAGATTTGATTCCACTAAAATCAATGACAACATAAACATTGACAGTATAATAACAAGATCAATATTGTGTGTATGGTTACTATGGTAGCAGAGAATTGTGCTCTGCCACAAAAACTTTAATCACAATATTCATAAATTATGTAAATACACTAATATGTATAAAAATGTTAATTATAATGGTAGAAATTTTGACTTTTTTTTAATTCTTCTGAAAACTGCTAAAATAAACAAATACAAGCAATCTCTCTGTTAACTTTTACACACATTTATTTTCAGTTGACCTATAACCCTCATACTATTGACCTCTCTGTTAACTTTTACATACATTTATTTTCAGTTGACCTATAACCCTCATACTATTGACCTCTCTGTTAACTTTTACATACATTTATTTTCAGTTGACCTATAACCCCCATGCAATTGATACTACTAGTATTGACTATTTTCACATCATCGCCATCGGCAACATCAGTAAAAGTGTAGTGAAATGTCAAGGAGAGTCAACAGGTCAGTATGCAAATTAACTTAATAATATGCATATGCATTAAATTGTAAAGTATGTCAATTTCAGTCAGACTAGTAGCTATATATGTAGTCAAATCTGTATTAAGAGGTCAACTTTGGGAAAAAGTGGTCTTGTAAGACAGGTGACCTCTTAAAAGAGGTTCAATTTATATGAAATTTTCTATAATAAGACAAGAAAAAGGTAACCCTTTAATACAGGTGGCTGCTTAATAGAGGTGACTGTATGGGCAGGTTTTACTGCATCTTGTTTGAAATATTTATGTTGTGTATAGTAAGGTTATTCAATATATACAGCTTGTCTCGAGTGCGGTAGATCATAGGTTCGAGCCCCGATCGAGTCAAACCAAAGACTATATAATTGGTATTTGTTACTTCTCTGCTACATGCAGTATTAAGAAGAAAAGCAAAGACTGGTTGGCTCGGAATCAGGATAATTTGTCCGAGTTGGGTGACATGTCTACCCGCTGACTGTTGTTTCAGGGAGCTAGCATTATAAAAATCCAACTCATCGTGTTGGTCTAGTACAAAGCGGACCTCATCATCATCTCATTGAAAATTAACTTTTTCTCACTATGATATTGCTGAAAAATTGCTGAGTTGGCGTAAAACAACAATCACTCACTCACTCACTAAATATATACAGATATTAAGATATGCAAGATGTCAGAATACTCTGGTTTTATTTTAGTTAACAGAACTACTTTGGGACTGTAAATTTTTGTCAGATGTCACAGGATGTCTGAAATCTCAGGTGTCGGATTGCACAAGTTCCACTGTATCCGTTTTTGGATAGAAAAGTGCATTTGATGTGTTCTTTAGTCACATTTTGAAATATTTCACCAATAACATGTTGAAATGTTGATTAATTCAAAATAATTTAATTTGATGTGAACATTACAATCTGATTGACTGATCCGCCTGGAGCAACATTGGTTATACTTGATAACCTGAGTTGGTATTGAGACGAATTTTAATTCGCCAACGACAAATTCAAATAGTTTCATGAAATAATCGTACCGGTAATTAGAATGGAACAAAAATTAAATTATAAGGAATATGTTCAATTTTTGAACATACAGGAAGGAACCAAAAAAAAGATCACTAATGTTTGTTTTGTTTTTTTATTATAGGTCCATTTGTACAACTGAGTTCAGAAAGTGTAAACTTTATGCAGATTGATTCAGGACAGACAGGAACAAGAACTATAGATGTTATTAACAATTCTGATGTGGATGCTCAGTTCCAGGTAAATAAATAGGAGTTGTTACCCTTTGTGAGTTATTTCCCTTTATGGTAATATTTATATAGATATTAGATGCTTGGTTAAATTGAGTCAGATGTTAAGGTAGCTAAGGTTTAAAGTTTAATGGCTTGTTTACTCAAGACAGTAGAGATTCAAATTATGACTCACGGTTGATTTTTGACAATTTAAAAATGCTGAAAACCATAAATTTAAAGTTTAAATGAACAAGTGAGCTTCAATTTCAGTCAAGTTACCGATATTTGACAGTTCTATGTATCTTTTGATTTCCTCCACCAATATAATTTACAGTCACAATTTAACGGAAATATTGCTGAAAGTGACATTTAAACACACATAATAAAACAATACAGTTCACCATATTGCATAAGCTAAGCTTTTTATTGTTTTATTATGTGTTTTTCTCCACCAATGCAATTTACCGTCGCAATATAACAAAATATTGCTGAAAGTGGCATTAAACACACATAATAAAATAATACAGTTCATCATATTGCATAAGCTGAGCTTTTATTTCCCAAGTAAACATATTACATATATTTTTACCTTTCTTTTTCAGTTTATGATAGATTGTGAGGAGAGTGTGTTTAAGTTTGAGAAATTGACAGGAACTGTTCTAGCTAACAGTAAGATAACTGTGATTATAAGATTTTGTCCAACACATCCTATCAACTACTACAAACGTCTGGCCTGTATGGTACACAACCAGGTAATGTAGCAGTCTTTGCCCTAATATTTTTCACCTACTTACCCCTAAGCCAAATTTAGAAAAATTTTCAAACAAATTCTTTTATAAATTTCACTGTCTGAATCCAGTTTTCCTTGTCCTGGGCTATGGGCAAGTGGGTTAGTGTGAATACTTGTGTATTAATTTCTGTTGATGATTAGGACCTTTTTCAATTTTCATGTACAACCTCTGACATCATCTTCAACCTGTTGAAGGTGATCAGTATTGATCAACCGATCACTCTCAGATTCTTTTCACTTATAACAAATGGTTCAACTGAAAGAGAAATCCTCATAATTATGAATATTCATGAGTCAGTTTAAAACATTTTGATTAGTTCCGACACACTTTTTTTTTACAGCCAATAAAAATCAAAGTTTCAAAAATTGAAAATTATTTCTTTGTAAATTTAAAATAAGTAATTTTATTTATTTATAAATTAAAATTAGATTTACTGTTGTAACATCTCGGCAAAAGATTTTAAATTTTAACGACCTAATGACCTTTTTCTTTCAGGGTCCACTATTTTTAGATGTGTTAGATACAGATGGTCAAAAGATTTTAAATTTTAACGACCTATTGACCTTTTTCTTTCAGGGCCACTATTTTTAGATGTGTTAGGTACATGTCATTCAGAGATGGTCAAAAGATTTTAAATTTTAACGACCTATTGACCTTTTTCTTTCAGGGTCCACTGTTTTTAGATGTGTTAGGTACATGTCATTCAGAGATGGTCAAAAGATTTTAAATTTTAACGACCTATTGACCTTTTTCTTTCAGGGTCCACTATTTTTAGATGTGTTAGGTACATGTCATTCAGAGATGGTCAAAAGATTTTAAATTTTAACGACCTATTGACCTTTTTCTTTCAGGGTCCACTATTTTTAGATGTGTTAGGTACATGTCATTCAGAGATGGTCAAAAGATTTTAAATTTTAACGACCTATTGACCTTTTTCTTTCAGGGTCCACTATTTTTAGATGTGTTAGGTACTTGTCATTCAGAGATGGTAAAACCTGCAGTATTACTGGCTAAACATCTAGACAGATATAAATGTCACGTAGAGAGAGGTCTATCTGTATACCCTCCAGAGGTGAGTTATATAGGATTATGGTTATGGTGTTTAACGCCACTTTCAACAATATTTCAGTTATTTTGTGGCAGTCAGTTTTATTGGTGGAGGAAATCAGAGAAAACCACCGACCTGTCGCAAGCCACTGACAAACTTTATCACATAATGTTGTATAGAGTACATCTCACCATGAGTGGGATTCAAACTCACAACGTTAGTGGTGATAGGCACTGATTGCACAGGTAGTTGTAGATTCAACTACCGTACGATCACAACCACGAGGGGTCTGGTAATTTATATATGATTCACCACTTGTAGCTTGGTTTTTCCACTAACAACTTAATTTTTACCGCTCATATCTCATTGCTTAATTTTATTCTCTCATAATTTGAACTAACTCTTTTGATTTTGAGATAAAATTTAAAAGGAGCCAATGGGACCAATGTCCAAAATGATAACTTATTTTTTATTGTAAATTCAATTTCTAGTTTGTATGGGTTTTTTTAACCACTAAATTCCTTATGAGACGAATTGATTGTGTAATGGTGAACATGCTTGCCTCTAGTGCGGTAGATCATGGATTCAAGCTCCTATCAGGTCAATCCAAAGACTATGAAATTGATAATTGTTTTTAAAATCCAACTAAGTGTTTTGGTCTAGTACAAAGCGGACCTCATCATCATCTCATTGAAAATTAAGTTGTTCTCGTCATGATATAGCTGAAACATTGCTGAGTTAGCATTAAACAACAATCACTCACTCACACCCTAAATTCCTTATTAAATTCCTTCCTTCACTTTTAAAACAGATTCTTCTTAGTGCCGATTTTAACTGGAAAAATAATTATTTTCAATAAAACTGATGCAGGGGAAAACTCTTGTTACAGTTGTAGCATGATGTGCCTACCGTAATCCTTGACTTGTTAAGGTTGTATCATGATGCCTCTCTCGTAGTCCTTGACTTGTTAAGGTTGTATCATGATGTGCCTACCGTAATCCTTGACTTGTTAAGGTTGTATCATGATGCCTCTCTCGTAGTCCTTTATTCACTCGTACACCAACCTCCTCACTCATTGTTATATTGTTTCCTAGTATTTAAGGATTTTACTTTTGCTTTGCAGGAACTGAATGAGCTTCTAAGGAACAATAAACTAGAGTTAGATGATGCAGGGGCAGTTATGGTACCAGAGGTAAATGTTCTAAGTTATTTCCCCTTATATTCAAAATTGTCTACCCTGATGTTTTCACACAGAACTATAGATTATTTGGGTTTTTTTTTGGTGGGGATGGGTGGGGATGTTAAAATATTACATATTTTGCTTTGCTTTCAAAATTGTTACAATATAAATAAATAATAGTCAAGCTGATAAAGACATAGGGGAGCTTGATATATAAAAGTATAATTATGATTGGCCAATAGTTGTCTCCTATCATCTCCTATCATTCAGTATCATTTTGATTGGCTATGAACTGCATCTTTTTTTTTATTTTACAAACAAAATACAAATACAAAATACAAAGTTTTATTTTAAGTCGGGTATATACAATAACATAAACTCTAATGAGATTTTTACTGACATCTTGTTCTTGTTCTATTTGAGCAAGAAAATTGCATTGACTGGATAAATTTTTGTTATATACTGTCACTAACCAAAATATAACTCTTTCTGGTACCTCTTCCACATGTTACCTGTTGAGCTTTGGGAACCTAATTGTAAATCCAGTCCACTTCCTGTTGACAGATAATATCAAAAGCCTTTAACCCAGTTTTTAAGCCTCATACACATTAACTTTATATTTTAAGACACTGCACTTAACTTTATATTTTAAGACACTGCACTTTACTTTATATTTTAAGACACTGCACTTAACTTTATATTTTAAGACACTGCACTTAACTTTATATTTTAAGACACTGCACTTTACTTTATATTTTAAGACACTGCACTTAACTTTATATTTTAAGACACTGCACTTTACTTTATATTTTAAGACGCTGCACTTTACTTTATATTTTAAGACACTGCACTTTACTTTATATTTTAAGACACTGCACTTTACTTTATATTTTAAGACACTGCACTTTACTTTATATTTTAAGATACTGCACTTTACTTTATATTTTAAGACACTGCACTTTACTTTATATTTTAAGACACTGCATTAATTTTGTCTATTTATCCATGTATAAGATTTAGACCCTTCATAGCAATGGCTTGTTTCTACAACATCAGTTGACAACTTTTTCTTTCACCTAATACAGAAATAAGAAATTACAGACGATAACATAAAATTAATGATATAGCTGGAGAGCATGCTCCGTATCTAACCTAACCATAAATACAAACCCTTACACGATCTTAATATTACAACGTTCAGATAAAAATTTATTCTTGAAATGTTGAATATTGCACTTAATCTCCACTAACTTAGCGAGTTCAAATCCCGCTCAGGCGTAGTGTACACGATACAACATTATATGATCAAGTTTGTCAGTGACTTGCGTCACTTTTTTCTTAGTTGGTGGTTTTCTATAATTAGTGCACATATTATATTAAGATAACAAAATTATCAGTCTGGGAAGGTTGAATGTTTTGATAGAGAGCTGATCTAACTGTCCGCCATAGCGTAATACCCAACCTTTCTAGACTGATAACAAAATGTCCTAAATATAGATTTGTTGTTTACATCTAACTGATATTTGTTATGTTTTTATAGAAGAAATTACCAACAGTAAAACTAACATTTGAGGACAGGGTATTGAATTTATGTTGTCAAATTTTATCTTATACTTGTATTGTATTTTCTTATATAGAAACATTTTTGTGGCTTTTAGCTTTTTGATTTTTAGACATTTTGATATTTGTAATCCTTATACATTGTATGTCAATTTTAAATGTGTGCTTTATGTATTTTACTTCCTGTATTTCTGAATTAATAAGAGTTTAAAGATAATTACAAAATGATGTCATTTGATTGGTTAATGACAGTGTAATGATATTAGAATACCACCAGGCTAAAGATCTACATTGTAACTGACACATTAACTTATTATTCAATTCTTCTTCTTTATATGAAAAAAGTCAATACCCAGAAAAATATGGTAATATAAACATGTATATTTTTCTATAAATGTTGTGTGTAGTCTTGTGAAATTTAGAAAAACCTTTTTTCTGATTTGATGAAGTCTCTATCGCCGATTTATCTGTCTCAAATTGAAATTTTCTTGCAATGTTATACATGTAAAACAGATATATTTATTTGAATCAGTAAAATCTAAGATTGATGTTTGTGAATTCAATGTAATATTTCCCTCTCAAATACAAGTTTTAATTATTAAAATAATTAGCTTTCTATTGTGTTAATTAGAAAATTGCAAAATCATATTTTTTTTAACCAAATTAAGATCAACATTCCCTAACTCTGATCTTTCTCCATTACTATTCAAACCTCTTTGTCTTCAATTCAGAGATCTCATTTTATTGAAAGTTCAAATTGTATAATAATAACAGTGCATTTTAGCAGCAGTAAACCATGGTTACTTCTGATTACTGGAATGCTTGGTTAAATGGAAGTGAAATTTGTGACCCCTTCATCTTTTACCTCAGAAGATTTTACCATTCAGTTGCACCCAATTATATTGATCTCGAATAATCTGTATCCTTGTATATCTCAAATTTAAAAAATTGTCCTTTCGTTGTAGTTTCGGCCTTAAATTAACCCAGATAACTCATATACTCTGATATGATGAAATGATGTTATCAATCACTCAGATTTGGAAGTGATGTTATCAATCACTCAGATTTGGAAGTGATGTTATCGATCACTCAGATTTGGATAAAACAATGTTAGAATGTATTTATACAGTGAAACCTGTCTAAACTGAACACAGAATAAAATTTAATCCTGTATAAACCTGTCTAAGCTGAACACAGAATAAAACTTAATCCTGTATAAACCTGTCTAAACTGAACACAGAATAAAACTTAATCCTGTATAAACCTGTCTAAACTGAACACAGAATAAAACTTAATCCTGTATAAACCTGTCTAAACTGAACACAGAATAAAACTTAATCCTGTATAAACCTGTCTAAACTGAACACAGAATAAAACTTAATCCTGTATAAACCGAACTTTAAATAAAGTCCCAATGTAGGAAATATTTGCTAATTTAACCTGTATAAGCTGAATTCCTGTCTATTCCGATCACAAAAGTGGGTCACAGTGAGGTTCTGTTTAGACAGGTTTTACTGTAATATGTAATGCATGTTGTTTAATATTTGTTTTATGTTTTAACAGACTGAAGTTGAACATCCATCTACTCCACAAAGCCTTCATTCTGTACAGCCAACGGATGAATACTTCAATGATGGCTTCCATTGTGATGTTATTGTAAGTATATGGTGGAGTGTGTTTGTGTAAAAGGGGGGGGGGGGGGGGGGGGGGGGGTTGGGGGGTTGGGGGTTGTCCAAAAAACCTTCATTCTGTACAGCCAATTTAATGAATACTTTAATGATGGCTTCCATTGTTATGTTATTGTAAGTATAGGGTGGAGTGTGTTTGTGTAAAAGGGGGGGGGGGGGGTGTCCACAAAACCTTCATTCTGTAGAGCCAATTTAACGAATACTTTAATGATGGCTTCCATTGTGATGTTATTGTAAGTATAGGGTGGGGTGTGTGTTTGTGTAAAATGGGGGAGGGTGATGTCCACAAAACCTTCATTCTGTACAGCCAATGGATGAATGCTTTAATGATGGCTTCCATTGTGATGTTATTGTAAGTATAGGGTGGAGTGTGTATGTGTGTGTGTGGGGGGGGGGGGGGGAGGGGGTGAAAACATTATATCCAATATGTTAGCAAACTGAAGTTGAACACCCATCTACTCCACAAAGCCTTCAATCTGTACAGCCAATGGATGAATACTTCAATGATGGCTTCCATTGCAATGTTATTGTAAGTATAGGGTGGGTGTGTTTGTGTAAAAGGGGGGGGGGGGGGGGGGGTTGTCCACAAAACCTTCATTCTGTACAGCCAATGGATGAATACTTTAATGATGGTTTCCATTGTGATGTTATTGTAAGTATACGGTGTGGGTAAAATGGGGGGAGGGAAGTGAGTAAGTGAGTGATTGTTGTTTAACATCAACTCAGCAATTTTTCAGCTATATCATGGCGAGAACAAGTTAATTTTCAATGAGATGATGATGAGGTCTGCTTTGTTCTAGACCAACACGCTTAGTTGGATTTTTGCTCTTTCTCCTTAATGCTGTGTGCTTAGCGGAGAAGCAACAAATGCCAATTTCTATCGCATTTATTATTGTAACGTAGAAGATATAGTAAGATGGGGATATTAGCACCTGTAAGCATTGATGGTTCTTACTGAGATGTTATTGAAATTATTTTAAGTTAGGTGTATCACTTGGAGGGTTGTGAGGGTGTATCCACACATTGATCATAATTTTAGTGTCATCATGGATACATCCATTTTGTAACCATGGATACAATGATGCTGTCACTATGGATATAACTATAATGCAGCTTTGTTTACATTATACATGTACGACAATCAAACAATTAATCTAACAATTTTTATATTACAGAATTTTGTGCCACACGTTAGCTTAGATGTCAACAATGCTGACTTTGGAAACTGTCAGAATTTGAGAGTTATTGAGAATAAGGTAAGAAAACTGTCAGAATTTGAGAGTTATTGAGAATAAGGTAAGAAAAGTGTCAGCATTTGAGTTATTGAGAATAAGGTAAGAAAAGTGTCAGAATTTGAGAGTTATTGAGAATAAGGTAAGAAAAGTGTCAGAATTTGAGAGTTATTGAGAATAAGGTAAGAAAACTGAGAATTTGAGAGTTATTGAGAATAAGGTCAGAAAACTCAGAATTTGAGAGTTATTGAGAATAAGGTGAGGAAACTGTCAGAATTTGGGAGTTTTGACGTCGTTTTATTTATGACATTTATAAAATTCCATTTTGACGTCATTTTATTTATGCCATCAATACATTTCTACTGACATTAGGTTATTGATTGACAATGGAATTAACATGTTAAATGTATCTTATTGATTTGTTTGTATCTCTATTTGATGATATACTGTATATTTGTAGGTGATCAACATAACAAACCACACCAAAGGGAAGATAACTGTACAATGGATGGGAGGTAACTCTTTTATCTAATTTAAGGGAGATAAGAATAGACTCTAACAGAATCTTGCAAATAATGTATTTTTTAATAAAACTAAGGTTCTCCTCTCTCAGACATTGGTAACCTTAGCTGGTTTTATTGGTTTTATTAAATTTGATATCTGTGTTTTTATTGAAAATACACATAGAGTGTGACTCCATACCAAGTCATATATAATTATTTTAATATATAATATATAAATAAGATATTTTACTTTGTAATGAAAGGCAGGTCACTCACTGATCTAAGACTAATAATAGATCAGACAGAATCTTACATGCTTTGGATATACACATAGAGTTTGACTCCATACTAAGTCATATAAATATTGTCATAAACATTTGATTTTTAGCTGTGATTTTATAACAAAACAAAGAGAGATTGTCAATTTAAACACATATATTTCACGTCAAAAACTGTCATTAATTAATTTTATACTGTTATTTTATTCACATACTTTGCAGGTCATGAGAGAACATTCTGTGTCATGCCTCTAACAATAGATATACCACCTCTAAAATCATGTGCGTTCCAGGTCACATTTAAACCGGTAAGGCCATTCAATATACTTTCTTAGTTTAGTTTAAACATATTGTATTTGCCAATTAAATAGATAAAATGGATTAGACACAACTTTTACTTTCAATGTTCTAAAGAATCTTGAGGGGTCGTTTTGGTTGTGATCGTATGGTAGGTGGATTTACAACTAACTGTGCAATTAGTGCCTATCACCACTATAGTTGTGAGTTTGAATCCCGTTCATGGTGAGGTGTACTCGATACAACATTATGTGATAAAGTTTGTCAGTGACTTGGAACAGGTCAGTGGTTTTCTTAGGGTACTCCAGTTTCCTCCACCAATAAAACTGACCGCCACGATATAGCTGAAATAAAGTGGCATTAAACACCATAAACCATCAAACCAACCATCTAAAGAATCTTGAACTTTATTAAATGAATTTAAAAATATGACAATTGATAATCATTTAATTTCTGAACTTTCCGTTAAAATTATTATAAAAGACATGATATATACCTGGTAATATTTTGTTTATTTACAGAATGCACCTAATCAGTTATTCGGAGCAGAGCTTGAATGCTTCGCCTATTATAAGAGTCTACGTGACTTCAGACTTGTTGAGGACACGACTCACACGCCACCCTGGTGTTTAAACCTGACATGTACAGGTGTGTATGACAACACTGTCTGATAGAGTAATGGAACTTTGTAGTACATATTTGTAGGTAGAAGATTTAACTCACTGAAATCAAATGTTTGTTGGAAAAATAAATTTTGATAATCAGTTTGGTAAATTCTTTTACTTTTTTATATTTATGTATTTATTATTTATTCTTCTTCATTTTATTTTTTCTGGCAGAGAGGGCTGCGTTTTACAAAAGTTATTTCCTAGAGGTGACCTTTAAATACAGGTGACTGTTTAATAGAGGTGACCTTTAAAAAGAGGTGACCTTTAAATACAGGTGACTGTTTAATAGAGGTGATCTTTAAAAAGAGGTGACCTTTAAATACAGGTGACTTTAATATAGGTGACCTTTAAATACAGGTGACTGCATGGGAAGGTTTGACTGTATACATTTTTTTGTCGTTTTGCAGGTCAGACATTCCTTCCTAACAACGAGACATTCCTGCCAAGATTTACACTCGATACGTCTAGACTTGTTTTCCCAGCAGTCAATGCGAAGGAATCTGCCTACAGAACATTACTGATGAAAAATACGGGAACGACGCCCATCTTTTTTGACATACAGAAAGATCCTAACAAGTATGTGACAGTTTTATTACAATTAAAAAACAGGTCATCTATTCATTAACTTTATAGAGAAGAGTTTGAAGATACCAAAGGGATAATCAGAATCCGGAAATTGAAGAAGGATAGACAACACAAGGGCCAAAAGAAAAAGGACAAAAGGACACAGCGATCTACAAAACATACACATAAAACTAAGATTGAATAACACGAACCCCACTAAAAACCGGGGATGAACTCCACTAGTGGCACCCATCGTGTTAATCTAATTACAAACCCAGTGATAAGTCATAAATAAGGAAAGGGCCGGGAAGTGTTTACGACAGTTTAGAATATTATGAAGCGCTAACGATCTTCATACAAAATGTACTTCGGTCAACGCTTTAACTACAGAAGATTGTATTTTAATTCTTAATTAATTACATGTGTTCCATTCATTCATAAAGTCCCATGTGATTGGTCAAAAGGTTGACACATGACTTTGAAATCAGACAATGAAGTGCACAACCATTCAACCATGCCCACTGCCCAGAACTATTTTTAATCATCATTAAATCTAATAACAACACATGAAAATGTAGAATATTAAAACAAATAAAAATTATAGGTATTGAATTATGAAGTAATGAACTGTAAATCGTTAAAAAACACTGCAGCTTTGCAAAGTGATTGCCATGTTTTCCAATAAAATATATTCATGTAATAGTAATAAGCAATAAATGAAAAATAAAACCTGCCAAAATACAAAAAAAAATCAGTATCAATTATTGTAGTTGTGCAAGAGTTATAACCCTTGATTTTGTTGGCAGCCATGTTTTATATTGTCTCATTGTTTTTTTTTTACAGCATATACTCTGTTAAACCGGCCAAAGCATTAATAAAGGGTGATTCAATGACATTTATAGTGAAATGTTCTCCAACAGAAGTGAAAACCTACAAACACAACCTGTTGTTTAGATTAAATGACAATGAAAAATACAATAAGGTATGAATCAATCGTATAACATCCATTGTTTGATTGACAAGGTAAGGACCAATGAAATAGCTTACATCATATGATTGACAAGGTATAGACCAATCATATGACATATATTGTTTGATTGATATGGTATTGATTGACCAATGAATAGCTTGCATTGTATGATTAACACAGTAAGGACCAATGAAATAGCTTATATCATATGATTGACAAGTTAAGGACCTGTTCATTGTGCAAAATTGTGAATATGATTACCGCCTGTTATCAAATTTGTCAGTGAACTCAGACAAGTAGGTTGTTTCCCTGCATACTCCATTTACCTCTACTAATAAAATTGACTGAGGCATAGGTGACCTTAGTCGTTTTTGGCTTACCTGTTTCAGACTTTTTGAAATTTGTTTTCAATATGCAGGACATAGGTCCTGCACCCAGTAATTTTCTGCAGGACCTACTGAAATTGTGCAGGACCGGAATTTACAAATTTCTAAAATTTAAACGGAATCGGTGATGGGAACAATAAAAACCCGACCCGCCATGTTTTCAAATATAAACACACGAAATGGTCGCATTGATGCATCACAGCCAGTTTAAGCTATAAAAATACAATGATTGATAGAATTACCATGGAAACAGTTGCATGTTTAAGAAGTAAATGTCATTTGAAGCAGAATCTAATTCCGAGTTGACCGTGATCGTTCCGGCATACCAGTTGCATTTCCGATTTCCGGTGCAAAACAAAATACACAAACAAAAATTTTTGTCGGAAACCCGGACCTGCATACTTGGCAGTATTGCCGGTCCTTGTGATTTTCTGCCCGCTCAGTCCGACGGTCCGACGAATTTCAAAAAGTCTGCTGTTTTAAGCCCTTTGGTTTACTTGCTCGCAAAGACTTATTTGGCTTTCCACTCTATTGACTATGAGTGTACCTGATGAATGTTATTCTAGAAAAATGTCATGTGCTTTAAATTAGATATCTACATTTTTACATAACTGAAATATTGTTGAAAGCCACGTTTAACACCAGTCACATTAACCTGTATATAAATATATTTAATACTAATCTCTAAAATCTGGCAAAATAAAAATATCACATTGTTAAAACTAATTGCTAGTAGTTTTAGATTGTAATCATTTTTATCTTTCAGGAGCTTGAATTATGTAATCATTTTCATGTGAATGGGTTTTTTTTATCTTTCAGGAGCTTGAATTATGGGGTTCAGCAGAGTCGCCAGAATGTTTATTAGGGTCAGATGGATGCTTGTACTTCAGAGAGACTTGTGTGGGAACTTCTTCTAAACAATCTTATACTATTAAAAATGTTTCTAGGATACCACTTAGGTAAAGTTGTTGTTAGTTAAAAATAGTATTTTCAATTTTCCATTGACAACATAAATAAATGTTTTTCTTACTACAGAAGCTCATACTCTTTTATTTACCATTAGATCTTATGTTCATGAAAATTATTTGTTTCGTACTCGAAAACCATCTACTAAATGCTTTAAATATTGGACAGTGAAAATTCATTTGCAGATTTTTAAATACAAGTCTTGTTTTACTACTTTAAGACAATGGATATATTTCAAATAACAAAAACGTAGATATCTAATTTAGTGTACAAAACTAGGGAAAACCTTTGAAAGCCAAATAAATGTATTATTTAAGAAATAATTCTCGGATGCCGGGCTCTATGCTTATTTTAACATGGGTAGGCATTATATTTGTCAAGATTTTACACCTTGCTATTCTCGGATGCCGGGCTCTATGCTTATTTTAACATGGGTAGGCATTATATGTGTCATTATTTTACACCGAGTGACAGCAAGGTGTAAAATCTTGACAAATATATATATATTAAAAACATATTCTAATGTAGTTGTTTAATATTCCTGGTTTATGATTGGACAATGCTGTAATTTTCATGGTATCAATTCCACGGTTGAAATATCATGAGATATTTGTACAATTTTAATCGATTACCGCTTACGTCATTTTGTCAATAATGTGGCAATGCACATGATTACATTAGAATGGAGATAACTTTATTGTATTTGAAAATTTCACAGCATCAATTGTGGATTTAATGCTGTAATTTTTATGGTATCAATTCAATAGCATGAGCTGTTTTTAGAATTTTAGCTGATTACTGCTTACGTCCTCTTGTCAGTAATGTGGCAATATACATGAATTGATGCCGTGAAATTTTCAAATACAATACAGTTATCTCCTTATAATTAATAATTTTACTGCCTGTATGACGGAATATTTGTTTAAAGTCATCTTTTGGTTGTTTAAGAATATTTTTTCTTTGTCTAGAATGTGGTATTATACATGGGAGATAACTCTAATCACATGTTCATTATTTTATAATTTTAATTTAATTTGCAGACAGGAAAGTCTGTTTAGAAAGTGTTATTATAGATGAGAGATAACTGTGATGAAATGTTTTTCTCTTTTAGGTTTGAATGGAAGTTTAAGTTTGCAGACAGGAAGTTACTGTCTGTTACTATGGTATCATACATGGGAGATAACTTTTATGTTTTTTATTCTCTTTTAGGTTTGAATGGAAGTTTAAGTTTGCAGACAGGAAGTTACTGTCTGTTACACCAGACTATGGAATCATACATGGGAGATAACTCTTATGGTTTTTTTCTCTTTTAGGTTTGAATGGAAGTTTAAGTTTGCAGACAGGAAGTTACTGTCTGTTACTATGGTATCATTCATGGGAGATAACTCTTATGTTTTTTATTCTCTTTTAGGTTTGAATGGAAGTTTAAGTTTGCAGACAGGAAGTTACTGTCTGTTACACCAGACTATGGTATTATACAGCCAAATGAAAATCAAGTAAGACTCTTTAGATGTTTAATTATCTCATTGTCTGCTATTATGTTTATTGTAAAGAAACCACATCACTGGTGTAAAGGTTAGCATGTTCACCTCAAGTGTGGTATGAATTTGGTATTTGTTGCTTCTCTTCTAAGTACACAAAGGAGTAAAAGCAAAGACTGGTTGACTTAGAATTAAAATAATGTGTGCAAGTGTAGTGGAACAACATGTCTACCCACAGACTGTTGTTTTAGAGAGCTACGTCTGAACTCAACATTAAAACCTCATTAGCTGCACTGTTCTGATTATATGTAAATTGATGTAACTAGCGGAGAAGACATTTCTAAGTTGTAAAACTTGTCTCTGATCCATCTGTTGTTATTATGAACAATAGAATAAGTTTAAATCATTAGCTGCACACATAATTGTGAAGCATTCAATGTTGAAATTGTTTCTAACCAAGACATCTTATAAATTATTCATTTATTCAAAAAAAGAAAAAGGTCCTTCATTGGAGAGGAATTCTGTTTTCAGAAAAAAGCGTATATTTTAAAAAGAATAGTAGTAAATGATTATTTTCCTATTGCAGACACACACCTGGTCGTTTAAACCTAAAGATAAAGATAAATATGTGATGAAGCCAAGTCTTATTGTATGGGGGCAGGGCTTCAGTAGTACATCATCAGGAGGCAAAAAGAAGGAGTTTACTGTCAGAGCCATCGGTGAAGGAACTATAGGGGATATCAAGGTATTTTGTTGTTTTATGTATTCAGTAGTTAATTTGTCAAAAAAGGTAAGTATTGTCATTGATTAAAAAGATCATGACTTGAAGAAAAAAAATCAAAATGTTTTCATACACTTTTTTCTTGCATAATCGTAATTATTTTAATTATTTACTCCTGTCAAAGAAAAATGCAGTATTATAGTGTAGATATCTTAAACTTGGGATTTTATTAAAATACAGTCTAAAAATAGATATTGTTCTATATTTAGGCTGATCAGTCCTACATAGAATATGGTGATGTAGTTGTCGGAAGTTCAGCATGTAAGACGTTAGTGATCACCAATGAGAGTACTTGTAGCCTTCATTATAAGATATTTATAGAACAGACCATGACTGGACCATATCCTGAAGAAATCACCAAGGATGATATGATTGGTAAGCTATTTATAGGTTACTGAGAGACAGGATTCCCTTTATTGTATATTTATGGAATATACCATATTCTATGGAAATCATCAAAAATGCTATTTATATGTTACTCCAAAAGGGGATTCCCTTTATGGACTATTTATGGAATATTCCATATTCCAAGGAAATCTCCTGGGATGATACCATATGTGAAGGGGATTCCCTTTACTGACTATTAAAGGAATATACCATATTCCATGAAATCTCCCAGAATGATACCATATGTGGAGGGGATTCCCTTTACTGACTATTAAAGAAATATAACCTAGTATTATTTTATATGTTACTTTGAGAGGGAGTTCTACCTGTACATTAATTAAGTAGATGACCACCTCCTTCTGGTGAAATCATTAAAGGTAGGATTTGTCAGCCATTTAAATTGATATTAGAATGGGAGAATCCCTTTTTGGACTATTTTTAGAACATGATATTAATAAAGGAAAATCCCTTTTTAGACTTTATAGAACATATTTCCTGAGGAAACCATCACTGCAAAAATTAATATAATTAATTTAATTTCTAGCTCTTCACTTGGAAAGAATGGAAGGAATTTTACCAGCTCGGTCTAAACATACCATCATGGCGACAGTCAAACCAGTCAGACGTGTCCAGTATCAGTTTGCTGTATCATATAAACTAATTACACCTGAAGGTAATCTTATATATATTATTAAATTATTATTATTATTAAATTTATGATTTTGATGGATTGGTGTCACCGTCAGTCAAATGTTACAGTAACATGCTAGAAAGAAGAAACTGATATCACATGACATGATTGATATTTTCACAATGTCACATGGCACCATTGATATTTTAGCCATGTCACATTACATCATTGATATTTTAGCCATGTCAAAGAAATTTGGATGAAACGGAAATTACTGAAAATTTAAATTTTAATCCTGTTTTTTTTATTTCCAGGTTCAGTAGCTCATCCTACTGCAACAGAACCACAACATCTGTGTCATGTGTTGACAACTGGTGTATTTCCTGTTATGGCTGTCACAGATGCCCGTTGCTATGGTAGCGCTGTTGGTATCAGTAAGAAACAGTTATGGAGTCTATTTTCTCTTGACAAGTGAGTAGATTTATCTCCCCACACTGCAAAAATGCTTTCAGTTTAGGTACCAGTTTATCGTTAGATTTAGGTACCAGTTCACCATAGATTTAGTTACCAGTTAAGGCATCTAATTTTTCCATTTTTTCACTAAGATTTACTAAGATTGTTTTAGATTCTATTTAGATACATAATAATCCAATATTTAAAAATGAAAATATTTTAGATAGCAACATTTTACTCCTGGAATTATTATTTCTAGGACTTTTATTGACAGTCATTAGAACAGGGAATGAGAGACCCACGACTACACACATTTGATATGTAAAGAAATCTTTATAACTTTTTATTTTTGAGTGCATTGTCATAATTTCGTATGTTCTTTTATTTTGTCTTAAATTCTTTTAAGAAGAAATATCATTTATATATTTGATTGATATAATGAATTTATCTGTAGGTTAGATTCATAATAATGTAATATTCATTATTACCAGACCCGTAAAATTAGTGAAAATGTCTATCTCTACCTTCACAACAGACGTTATTCTTTATGTAATGTTACGGTTTTTTGTTTTTAGTATGAATGTATGTCTGGACTCGGATCCTTCATCAGAAGAATTAAGATACAGTGTAGCTACAAGACACAGGTAAATTAACTATAATACAGTTAAACTTGTCTAAACAGATCCTCCTTGGAACCAGCTTTTGTGTTCATTTTATACAAATTAACAAAGATTTCCTACATCTTTTATTTAACTTTATTTAATGTTCTGTTTATACAGGATTCTGTTTTATTCGGGGTTCTGTTTAGACAGGTTTATATAGGATTCTGTTTAGACAGGTTTATATAGGATTCTGTTTAGACAGGTTTCACTGTATATATGACTTTATATATTAAGTCAATCAAAGCTGCCTCATCATGTTACAACCATAACTCTAGTAAACTCTAAAATAGAAGAATTTTTTAAAATTTTTATCCTATTTTTGGATTCATTTTTTCATTGTCACATGCATCTTTAGTATCCATTTTATATTATACAATTATTGACTTTGGAATAGGTTGCTATCTGGATTTATCAACCTGAAAAAATGTAATATTCACCAAGCCGCAGGCGAGATAAACCAGATAGCAACCTATTCCAAAGTCAATGATTGTTTTATTTCATGAAAATGTTTTATTGTTATCTTCTTACAAATTCATCATCATACCAATAAAATATCACAATCTTGGAGCGTTTGTTTATGACTCAGCCGAAAAACAAATGTTAAGCGCAATCTCATTGCTTATTGAACAACGAAAGAACGGATTTGATAGGATAGTAAAAGTCCTGATTTTCTGCATCTATTTTTATGCCTTGTGAAGGTGATATCACTTTCTAAACACCTGCTAGAATCTATTTTTAGCAGAGAGGGTGATATCACAAGTACTCAAAACCTCTTAATCAGTTTTAAGCCAATCATATGCAAGCTAAATTACAGTCATGTAATAATATGATTTACAAATGTAAATCCTGTTCAGGATAATGAGATTTGAATTTGAATTTTTTTTAGGATTTTGATTTTTTTTTTTTTTTCAGCCATCACAGACGACCTCCAGTTTATACAAGGGCTATTCTAGATTTTAATTTTAGTGCTGCTCCAGTTGGGAGTGAGCCATGTATTGTAAACTTGATGTTTGAGAACACAGGAACTGTAGCTACAGAATGGTCAGTATTTATTACCTTGGTCATGTGACTATCATGTGACAAAGATCACTCCTACATTTTCATCTGATTCAGTTTTTATTACCTTGGTCATGTGACTAGCATGTGACAAAGATCATACAAATTCATCTGATTCAATGATAAATACCTGTGTTTACTTAATATAAATTATTTATCTTATTAATTTAATTTAATTCTTTATTTATTTAACAAGGATTGCCAACAGCTGATGGCTACAAGCTGTCTACTGTTATTATAAACCTTGGATAAACAAATATTTTTTAACCTATTGCTGGACTTATTATTCAGAAAATATTATGTTAATTGGTGTGTATACCATGCACATACTGGGTATCAGAGGCAGACTGGGTCTTAATATCAGCCCAGGCATCTGCCATCTATCAGATCCATCCACTGTTCATTAATATATCGCTTATATGAGTGGTCTACCAGGCAATTCCTAAATATCCATATCGCAGTCTGGCGCTGCTGGTTATAGAATTTAACAGTATATACAAATATACATGTATATGTTTAATTTGCAGGGCATTCCTCTTCCCCTCAGATTTACAAATAGAATTAGAGTACTGGGCCGAGACAGGAGAATTTGATGAAGATGAATTACATGAGGTAAGATAACAAATCCAGAGGTCATGTTTTATAACCCTCCTTCCTGTTTTCCCACACATGAAATTAGTCATTTTGATTTTTTCCTTTGGTTACACAGTTCATGTATGCACATTTTGGACAAATATAAAATTTATTTGTACAAGCTTTAGAAACATGAAGAAAACAGGAAGAAAAACGAACTTCTGGTGAACTTCATCCCTGTTTCGAGGCGAGTACAAATAAATTTAATTTTTCTAGACATGTACATAATATACTGTGTTTATACTGCAAGGTCAAGTATGCAAATAATGGTTTATCTCAACATGAAATAAAAGTGAAGGTATCTATTAGGACTCGGCATTGTTTACTACAACGATGCTCACTCAGTTATATGTGAGGGTTGGCATTGTTTACTACAACGATGCTCACTCAGTTATATGTGAGGGTTGGCATTGTTTACTACAACGATGCTCACTCAGTTATATGTGAAGGTTGGCATTGTTTACTACAACGATGCTCACTCAGTTATATGTGAAGGTTGGCATTGTTTACTACAACGATGCTCACTCAGTTATATGTGAAGGTTGGCATTGTTTACTACAACGATGCTCACTCAGTTATATGTGAGGGTTGGCATTGTTTATTACAACGATGGTCACTCAGTTATATGTGAGGGTTGGCATTGTTTACTAAAACGATGGTCACTCAGTTATATGTGAAGGTTGGCATTGTTTACTACAATGATGCTCACTCAGTTATATGTGAAGGTTGGCATTGTTTACTATAATGATGCTCACTCAGTTATATGTGAGGGTTGGCATTGTTTACTACAATGATGCTCACTCAGTTATATGTGAGGGTTGACATTGTTTACTACAATGATGCTCACTCAGTTATATGTGAAGGTTGGCATTGTTTACTACAATGATGCTCACTCAGTTATATGTGAGGGTTGGCATTGTTTACTACAATGATGCTCACTCAGTTATATGTGAGGGTTGGCAATGTTTACTACAATGATGCTCACTCAGTTATATGTGAGGGTTGGCATTGTTTACTACAACGATGTTCACTCAGTTATATGTGAGGGTTGGCATTGTTTACTACAACGATGCTCACTCAGTTATATGTGAAGGTTGGCAATGTTTACTACAATGATGCTCACTCAGTTATATGTGAGGGTTGGCATTGTTTACTACAATGATGCTCACTCAGTTATATGTGAAGGTTGGCAATGTTTACTACAATGATGCTCACTCAGTTATATGTGAGGGTTGGCATTGTTTACTACAACGATGCTCACTCAGTTATATGTGAAGGTTGGCAATGTTTACTACAACGATGCTCACTCAGTTATATGTGAAGGTTGGCATTGTTTACTACAATGATGCTCACTCAGTTATATGTGAAGGTTGGCAATGTTTACTACAATGATGTTCACTCAGTTATATGTGAGGGTTGGCATTGTTTACTACAATGATGCTCACTCAGTTATATGTGAGGGTTGACATTGTTTACTACAATGATGCTCACTCAGTTATATGTGAGGGTTGACATTGTTTACTACAATGATGCTCACTCAGTTATATGTGAGGGTTGGCATTGTTTACTACAATGATGCTCACTCAGTTATATGTGAAGGTTGGCATTGTTTACTACAATGATGCTCACTCAGTTATATGTGAAGGTTGGCATTGTTTACTACAATGATGTTCACTCAGTTATATGTGAGGGTTGGCATTGTTTACTACAATGATGCTCACTCAGTTATATGTGAGGGTTGACATTGTTTACTACAATGATGCTCACTCAGTTATATGTGAGGGTTGGCATTGTTTACTACAATGATGCTCACTCAGTTATATGTGAGGGTTGGCATTGTTTACTACAATGATGCTCACTCAGTTATATGTGAAGGTTGGCATTGTTTACTACAATGATGCTCACTCAGTTATATGTGAAGGTTGGCATTGTTTACTACAATGATGCTCACTCAGTTATATGTGAGGGTTGACATTGTTTACTACAATGATGCTCACTCAGTTATATGTGAGGGTTGGCATTGTTTACTACAACGATGCTCACTCAGTTATATGTGAGGGCTGGCATTGTTTACTACAACGATGCTCACTCAGTTATATGTGAAGGTTGGCAATGTTTACTACGATGGTCACTCAGTTATATGTGAGGGTTGGCATTGTTTACTACAACGATGCTCACTCAGTTGTATGTGAGGGTTGGCATTGTTTACTACAACGATGCTCAATCAGTTATATGTGAGGGTTGGCATTGTTTACTACAACGATGGTCACTCAGTTATATGTGAGGGTTGGCATTGTTTACTACAATGATGCTCACTCAGTTATATGTGAGGGTTGGCATTGTTTACTACAATGATGCTCACTCAGTTATATGTGAGGGTTGGCATTGTTTACTACAATGATGCTCACTCAGTTATATGTGAGGGTTGGCATTGTTTACTACAATGATGCTCACTCAGTTATATGTGAGGGTTGGCATTGTTTACTACAATGATGCTCACTCAGTTATATGTGAGGGTTGGCATTGTTTACTACAACGATGCTCACTCAGTTATATGTGAGGGTTGGTATTGTTTGCTACAACGATGCTCACTCAGTTATATGTGAGGGTTGGCATTGTTTACTACAACGATGCTCACTCAGTTATATGTGAGGGTTGGCATTGTTTACTACAATGATGCTCACTCAGTTATATGTGAGGGTTGGCATTGTTTACTACAATGATGCTCACTCAGTTATATGTGAAGGTTGGCAATGTTTACTACGATGGTCACTCAGTTATATGTGAGGGTTGGCATTGTTTACTACAACGATGCTCACTCAGTTATATGTGAGGGTTGGCATTGTTTACTACAACGATGCTCAATCAGTTATATGTGAGGGTTGGCATTGTTTACTACAACAATGGTCACTCAGTTATATGTGAGGGTTGGCATTGTTTACTACAATGATGCTCACTCAGTTATATGTGAGGGTTGGCATTGTTTACTACAACGATGCTCACTCAGTTATATGTGAGGGTTGGCATTGTTTACTACAATGATGCTCACTCAGTTATATGTGAGGGTTGGCATTGTTTACTACAATGATGCTCACTCAGTTATATGTGAGGGTTGGCATTGTTTACTACAATGATGCTCACTCAGTTATATGTGAGAGTTGGCATTGTTTACTACAACGATGCTCACTCAGTTATATGTGAGGGTTGGCATTGTTTGCTACAACGATGCTCACTCAGTTATATGTGAGGGTTGGCATTGTTTACTACAATGATGCCCACTCAGTTATATGTGAGGGTTGGCATTGTTTACTACAACGATGCTCACTCAGTTATATGTGAAGGTTGGTATTGTTTACTACAACGATGCTCACTCAGTTATATGTGAGGGTTGGCATTGTTTACTACAACGATGCTCACTCAGTTATATGTGAGGGTTGGCATTGTTTACTACAACGATGCTCACTCAGTTATATGTGAGGGTTGGCATTGTTTACTACAACGATGCTCACTCAGTTATATGTGAGGGTTGGCATTGTTTACTACAACGATGGTCACTCAGTTATATGTGAGGGTTGGCATTGTTTACTACAACGATGCTCACTCAGTTATATGTGAGGGTTGGCATTGTTTACTACAACGATGCTCACTCAGTTGTATGTGAGGGTTGGCATTGTTTACTACAACGATGGTCACTCAGTTATATGTGAAGGTTGGCATTGTTTACTACAATGATGCTCACTCAGTTATATGTGAGGGTTGGCATTGTTTACTACAACGATGGTCACTCAGTTATATGTGAAGGTTGGCATTGTTTACTACAATGATGCTCACTCAGTTATATGTGAGGGTTGGCATTGTTTACTACAATGATGCTCACTCAGTTATATGTGAGGGTTGGCATTGTTTACTACAATGATGCTCACTCAGTTATATGTGAGGGTTGGCAATGTTTACTACAATGATGCTCACTCAGTTATATGTGAGGGTTGGCATTGTTTACTACAACGATGCTCACTCAGTTATATGTGAGGGTTGGCATTGTTTACTACAACGATGCTCACTCAGTTATATGTGAGGGTTGACATTGTTTACTACAACGATGCTCACTCAGTTATATGTGAGGGTTGACATTTTACACACATGTGCAAATTACTTGCATGACCACATCATTTCACTAAGAGGGTAGTTTTGGGCCCATAAACCTAGTTTTAGAATCTCAAATGTCTACAGTCATGACTCTAGTATTCAATGCTAGAAATGTTTCTACACAAGACATGTTATAAATTATTCATATTCAGAAATAAGTTATTGTCAAGTCAAGTCAAATACTTTATTAAGCCTCAGACACAGTGTACAAGAGAACGTAAACATGAAATATATACATACAACTGATGGCAGACAGATTAATTTACACAATGCTTATAGTACATACAATAATCAAGTAGACCTTTAACATATACATAAAACTGATGAAACTGATTTTCTCTTTGATATAAGAGGTAAATTGACAATCAATTGTTTACACTACATATAGATTTTTAATAGTTGAGTGGACCTTTCACATATATATAGTAGAGGCCTGGATAGTAGTAGTGGTAAGTATAGAAGGTAAATAAGGGTAATAACAAAATTACCGAACTCCGAACAATCTAACAAAGGGAAAGTCAAAACTCATAAGTATATAAACAGACAAAATCAGTCAACAACCGGAAAACTGTGAAAATCGTAATGACCCTGACTTGGTACAGGCATTTCTAAAGAAATGGTGGGTTGAATCAGATTTTAAAGTGCCAAACCCCCCCCTTTCATTACGGCTCAAAGTTTCCGGCTGTCACTATAACAGTATTTACAACAATACTTGAACAAAACAGGTAAAACAGTTGTCAAATCAGTGCCAAACTCAGTGAAGTAAATGTCAAAAACACTTTTACGTCACACATTGATAAAAAAATATTTTTGAAGATAGTTTAACAATGAGACAAATAGAGTATAACTAATCATGATTTTATAATTACAGATGAAAGTCATGGACAACAAATTGTTTTCTGTGACCCCCCAGGAAGGTAAATTACAGCCAGGGGAGTGTAGAACTGTGTCGTTTACATACAGACACACGATGTCTGGTACAGATAGACTCCCTGTCTTACTGAAGTTAGCTAGAGGTCGAGAAGTATTGGTAAGTTTATATGATGGCTGGTACAAATAGACTCCCTGTTTTACTAAAGTTTGCTGGAGGGAGAGAAGTATTGGTAAATTTATATGATGTCTGGTACAAATAGACTCCCTGTTTTACTAAAGTTTTGTTACATAAAAGAAATTCAAACAAACAAGTGTCATGATTTTCTCACTCCCAGGAATGTTGAGGGGTAGGTGGAAGAAATAACTTAAGTGAACGATGGCAATTCACTCATGCACTAACACACATCCATCAATTACTGCACATACAAGCCTATCACCAATATGGCGTGGGTTCGCACCTGGCTTTGTAAATTACAAAAAAGGGTACACTCAACTTGCAGCCCCAAGTGATAAAGTTTACCAGTTGCTTGCCCATTGTCGGTGGTTCTCTCGGGGTACTCCGACTTCCTCCACCACTAAAACTAGTCACCATGATATAGCTGAAATATTGCTGAAGGTGGCGTTAAACACAATAAATCATTAAATCCATGAATTACTGCATTGTTCAGTTACTCATGATTTATTGTTGATATTCTGAAGAGACCTGTCACCTGGTCATATTACTATAATATTAGACCTGTCACCTGGTCATATTACTATAATATTAGACCTGTCACCTGGTCATATTACTATAATATTAGACCTGTCACCTGGTCATATTACTATAATATTAGACCTGTCACCTGGTCATATTACTATAATATTAGACCTGTCACCTGGTCATATTACTATAATATTCTGAAGAGACCTGTCACTTGGTCATATTACTATAATATTCTGAAGAGACCTGGTCATGATTTCTATAATAAAATCATAGACTTAAATCTTGAGATATTTTATGAATTAAACCAGTGTCAATTTGTGTAAAATTAGGATTAAGTCTTAAAATCTGTATTCTTGACTTCTTTTGAAAAATCTGAAACTCTTGCACAAGGTGAGTTCTTTTCTATGTTAAGTAGCCCCACCCTCTTATGAGACCACTCCTTAGTAGCCCCACCCTCTTATGAGACCACTCCTTAGTAGCCCCACCCTCTTATGAGACCACTCCTTAGTAGCCCCATCCTCTTATGAGACCACTCCTTAGTAGCCCCACCCTCTTATGAGGCCACTCCTTAGTAGCCCCACCCTCTTATGAGGCCACTCCTTAGTAGCCCCACCCTCTTATGAGGCCACTCCTTAGTAGCCCCACCCTCTTATGAGGCCACTCCTTAGTAGCCCCACCCTCTTATGAGGCCACTCCTTAGTAGCCCCACCCTCTTATGAGACCACTCCTTAGTAGCCCCACCCTCTTATGAGGCCACTCCTTAGTAGCCCCACCCTCTTATGAGGCCACTCCTTAGTAGCCCCACCCTCTTATGAGGCCACTCCTTAGTAGCCCCACCCTCTTATGAGGCCACTCCTTAGTAGCTCCACCCTCTTATGAGGCCACTCCTTAGTAGCCCCACCCTCTTATGAGGCCACTCCTTAGTAGCCCCACCCTCTTATGAGGCCACTCCTTAGTAGCCCCACCCTCTTATGAGGCCACTCTTTAGTAGCCCCACCCTCTTATGAGGCCACTCCTTAGTAGCCCCACCCTCTTATGAGGCCACTCCTTAGTAGCCCCACCCTCTTATGAGACCACTCCTTAGTAGCCCCACCCTCTTATGAGGCCACTCCTTAGTAGCCCCACCCTCTTATGAGGCCACTCCTTAGTAGCCCCACCCTCTTATGAGGCCACTCCTTAGTAGCCCCACCCTCTTATGAGGCCACTCCTTAGTAGCCCCACCCTCTTATGAGGCCACTCCTTAGTAGCCCCACCCTCTTATGAGGCCACTCCTTAGTAGCCCCACCCTCTTATGAGACCACTCCTTAGTAGCCCCACCCTCTTATGAGGCCACTCCTTAGTAGCCCCACCCTCTTATGAGGCCACTCCTTAGTAGCCCCACCCTCTTATGAGGCCACTCCTTAGTAGCCCCACCCTCTTATGAGGCCACTCCTTAGTAGCCCCACCCTCTTATGAGGCCACTCTTTAGTAGCCCCACCCTCTTATGAGGCCACTCCTTAGTAGCCCCACCCTCTTATGAGGCCACTCCTTAGTAGCCCCACCCTCTTATGAGACCACTCCTTAGTAGCCCCACCCTCTTATGAGGCCACTCCTTAGTAGCCCCACCCTCTTATGAGGCCACTCCTTAGTAGCCCCACCCTCTTATGAGGCCACTCCTTAGTAGCCCCACCCTCTTATGAGGCCACTCCTTAGTAGCCCCACCCTCTTATGAGGCCACTCCTTAGTAGCCCCACCCTCTTATGAGGCCACTCCTTAGTAGCCCCACCCTCTTATGAGACCACTCCTTAGTAGCCCCACCCTCTTATGAGGCCACTCCTTAGTAGCCCCACCCTCTTATGAGGCCACTCCTTAGTAGCCCCACCCTCTTATGAGGCCACTCCTTAGTAGCCCCACCCTCTTATGAGGCCACTCCTTAGTAGCCCCACCCTCTTATGAGGCCACTCCTTAGTAGCCCCACCCTCTTATGAGACCACTCCTTAGTAGCCCCACCCTCTTATGAGACCACTCCTTAGTAGCCCCACCCTCTTATGAGGCCACTCCTTTGCAATGAAAAAAAGTGGCTTTTATTATAAGAGATAAGCAGTGTAACTTCTCTTGACAATTTAGTAGTACAATGTATTTTACTATCTTAGTGCATCTGAAATCTGGCCTGATAAGAGGGGCAGCCTTTGGTGGGAGTGGCCATATAAGAGGGGCAGCCTTTGATGGGAGTGGCCATATAAGAGGGGAAGCCTTTGGTGGGAGTGGCCATATAAGAGGGGCAGCCTTTGATGGGAGTGGCCATATAAGATGGGGGGGGGGGGTTTGAATTCAGTTTATTGTATTCTATTTCATAATTTTTCTGCTTTTTTTCAGCTGAATTTTATAGGAGTAACTGTAGAAGCCGAGAGGAATTACATTCACTTTCCGTCAAACAAGCACCTGTTTACACCAGTACCAGTCGGGGAAAAAGTCAGTCCAAAACAAGTGTATGAACTTTATAATGGTGGTGCTAGACCTGTTAAATTCACCTTTGACCTGGCTCCGCTTGAGTTATTACAACAGGTAAGAAAGAGGTCAAACCAGGTGTGCAAACTGTTAAACTATGATACTAAGCCTGTTATTTCACTCTGAGTGAGTGAGTGATTGTTGTTTAATGCCAGCTCAGCAATTTTTCAGCTATATCATGGCGAGAACAAGTTAATTATCAGTGAGATGATGATGAGGTCAGCTTTGTACTAGAGCAACACGCTTAGTTGGATTTTTACTATTGCTACCTCACTTAAAAAACAGTCCGTGGATAGACACGTCGCCCCACTTGGACACATTATCTTGATTCCAAGCCAACCAGTCTTTGTTCTTTCTCCTCAATGTTGCGTGCTTAGCAGAGAAGCAACAAATACCAATTTTATAGTTTTTGGTTTGACCCGAACAGGGGTTGAACCCACGATCTATCTACCTCACTCGAGGTGAGCACGTTAACCATTACACCACCGATGAACCCACGATCTACCTCACTCGAGGTGAGCACGTTAACCATTACATCACCGATGAACCCACGATCTACCGCACTCGAGGTGAGCACGTTAACCATTACACCACCGATGAACCCACGACCTACCTCACTCGAGGTGAGCACATTGACCATTACACCACCGATGAACCCACGACCTACCTCACTCGAGGTGAGCACGTTAACCATTACACCACCGATGAACCCACGACCTACCTCACTCGAGGTGAGCACATTGACCATTACACCACCGATGCGGTTATATTTCACTCTGACCTAGGTCGTCTTGAGTGACATACATTAATTACTTCCGTAGAATGGAAACAGATATGTCAAAGAGAAAGTCAGTTTTAACTCTGTATTGATAAAAAGAAAACAATGGCAAATATTGAAATCAAGGAATGAAAATAGAATTATAGAAGAAAAAGGGGAGGGTGTCAACTAAACCAATCACAACTAAGAAAAACAGTGGAGGTCTGGCTTTAGGTGGTTAATATGTTGACATAATGAAAGACAACACAAATACTGTTTTTGTGTCCAGAAATTATGTTGAACATCTTAAGGGGCAGTCGTGGTCGTGATCATATGGTAGTTGGATTTACAACTACCTGTGCAATCAGTGCCTATTGCCACTAAAGTTGTGAGTTCGAACTCCGTTCATGGCAAAATGTACTCGATACATTATTACGTGATAAAGTTTGTCAGTGACTTGCAACAGGTTGGTGGTTTTCTCTGGGTACTCCAGTTTCCTCCACCAATAAAACTGACTGCCACAATATGACTGAAATATTGTTCAACGTGGCGTTTAGCACCATAAATCCAAACCTGAACAACTTGATATACAAATGAATGCTTGCTATAATTTTCACAAACAATATTTTATTTTTCTTGTCAACAGGAGAATTTTGACCAACCAGTATTTGAGTGCCTTACACAATTAGGAGAGATTCCACCAGGAAGATCACTAGCCGTGGAATGGAGATTTTCACCTATTGAGGCCAAAACATATATGGTATGTTTTACAGTCAGAGGCCACTTTTGTATAATGCCTTTTATAACAGAGGGCACTTTTTGTATAATGCCTTTTATAACAGAGGGCACTTTTTGTATAATGCCTTTCAATAGAGGGCACTTTTTGTATAATACCTTTTAACAGAGGCCACTTTTGTGTAATGCCTTGGAACAGAAGGCACTCTTGTATAATAGCTTTTAACAGAAGCCACTTTTTATATAATGCCTTTTGATAGAGGACAATTTTTGTATAATGCCAGTGCACTTTTTGTATAATGCCTTTTAACAGAGGCCACTTTTTGTATAATGCCTTTGAACAGAGGGCACTTTCTGTATAATGCCTTTTAACAGAGGCCACTTTTTGTATAATGCCTTTGAGCAGAGGCCACTTTTTGTAGAATGCCTTTTAACAGAGGGTACTTTTTGTATAATGCCAGGGCACTTTCTGTATAATGCCTTTTAACAGAGGCCACTTTTTGTATAATGCCTTTTAACAGAAGGCACTTTTTGTATAATGCCTCTGACCAGAAGCCACTCTATGTATAATGTCTCTTCTTGTTTTTTTCCTTGACAATACTTAAATTTTTTTTTATTAAACTGAATTATCTTCCTTGTCATTATTTTAATGATTTTTTTTTATATTTTCTTTCTTAATATTGTAATATTTTCACCAGGTTGATGTTCCCGTCATTGTTGATGAAGGTGACACGGCCATCATCACATTCACTGGTGTTGGATATGATAAACGTATTATGGGAGAAACCATGCCGATCACAGACCAGTCTGACCTGACAGGGGTACCTGGTGTACAGAGTGCCACAGTTCCTGGACAGGTATGTAATTATCTCCCCTTTATGACCTCTCCAATTTTATCATGTGTTACTTCCCCTTGTAAGAATCTGGTGTACAGAGTGCCACAGTTCCTCGACAGGTATGTAATTACCTCCCCTTTATGACCTCTCCAATTTTATCATGTGTTACTTCCCCTTGTAAGAATGTCATTTTCACCTATCTGGTGTACAGAGTGCCACAGTTCATGGACAGGTAAGAATGTAATTACTGTTTTAGAAACATCATAATTTAGCGTGCACAATATGTTTCTGGAATAAACTTCATCGAATATGCTCAAAGTCAAAAGATTGGCAGGCCAAATAATTTAAAAGTCTTTGGATGCAAGAAAACTAATGCCATGGTCCTAAGCATGATACATGAGGGATGAAAACCTTCTTTTTTTAATAATTACATTATTTAGAATATACTATAAGTGAGAGAAGATATATTCTATGCAAAATTATTGTCGAGTGGCAATTTTCTTTGAGTACTCTGGTTTCATCCACCAAAAAAACTGATGGCCATTTTATAACTGAAATGTTACTGAAAGTGATATCAAATACCAATAACCTTTAGCTTATGCAAAAAGGCCGAAATTATTTCTTGAAGTTACATCATGGCTTCAATGGGCAAAACTGGTTCCCTGTCTTTTATGGGTATAGGTACCAGATTATACCACATGGTGGAAATTACTGTAGCATAGAAGATCTTAACTGGCTAAAAAAAAATATATTGATTTCTCTATTTCAGCTTGTTTACTTGTCCCAAGAACGGATATCATTTGGAAACCTCCCTCTATTTAACAGAGCTAGACGTATGGTGTTTGATTCCAATCGTTTTAAATATATTGATTTCTTTATTTCAGCTCGTTTACTTGTCCCAAGAACGGACATCATTTGGAAACCTCCCTCTATTTAGCAGAGCTAGACGTATGGTGTTTGATTCCAATCGTTTTAAATATATTGATTTCTCTATTTCAGCTCGTTTACTTGTCCCAAGAACGGACATCATTTGGAAACCTCCCTCTATTTAGCAGAGCTAGACGCATGGTGTTTGTTTCTAATCGTTCTAAAGAGAACGACATCTCATTTGAATGGCATGTAACATCACAGGCTGATGCTCAGGTAGTTATCAATAATTTATTTAACAAACAAACAAAAATATCTCCCAAAAAGTTTTTTTTTTAATATTTAAAGAAAATTTGTATCTTTTACTCTTGCACTGCCCAATTTATTTTTGGAAAAGATAGAATCTGTCACACCTGTTACATATGTCACACCTGTCATATATGTCACAATCTGTCACACCTGTCACAATCTGTTTACACCTGTTACACATGTCACAATCAGTCACACTTGTCACATAGGTCACAATCTGTCACACCTGTCACACCTGTCCTATAGGTCACAATCTGTCACAATCTGTTTACACCTGTTACATATGTCACACCTGTCACATGTGTCACATTTGTCTCACCTGTACTCTAAAATACAGTAGTCACCTTCTTGTAAGGCAAACCTCATCTGCAATATAAAAATTAATTGTCCTAATAAGAGGGATGACCTCTATTGAGGAGGATAATTTACTACCTCATCGATACATTTGCAATTTGACCTAATGAGAGGGGTGGCCTCTCTTGAGAGAGACAATTTACTAGTATTTTACTATCTCATCGATACATCTGCAATTTGACCTGATGAGAGGGGTGGCCTCCCTTGAGGGAGATAATTTACTAGTATTTTACTACCTCATCGATACATCTGCAATTTGACCTGATGAGAGGGGTGGCCTCTCTTGAGGGAGATAATTTACTAATATTTTACTACCTCATCGATACATCTGCAATTTGACCTGATGAGAGGGGTGGCCTCTCTTGAGGGAGATAATTTACTAGTATTTTACTATCTCATCATACATCTGCAATTTGACCTGATGAGAGGGGTGGCCTCTCTTGAGGGAGATAATTTACTAATATTTTACTATCTCATCGATACATCTGCAATTTGACCTGATGAGAGGGGTGGCCTCTCTTGAGGGAGATAATTTACTAATATTTTACTATCTCATCGAGACATCTTCAATTTGACCTGATGAGAGAGGTGGCCTCTTTTGAAGGAGACAATTTACTAATATTTTACTATCTCAACAATACTTCTGCAATTTGACCTGATGAGAGGGATGACCTCTCTTGAGGGAGATAATTTACTAGTATTTTACTACCTCATCGATACATCTGCAATTTGACCTGATGAGAGGGGTGGCCTCTCTTGAGGGAGATAATTTACTAATATTTTACTACCTCATCGATACATCTGCAATTTGACCTGATGAGAGGGGTGGCCTCTCTTGAGGGAGATAATTTACTAATATTTTACTACCTCATCAATACATCTGCAATTTGACCTGATGAGAGGGGTGACCTCTCTTGAGGGAGATAATTTACTAATATTTTACTACCTCATCGATACATCTGCAATTTGACCTGATGAGAGGGGTGGCCTCTCTTGAGAGAGATACATTTAAAACTTGGCCTGATAAGAGGGGTGGCCTCTCTTGAGAGAGATACATCTAAAACTTGGTCTGATAAGAGGGGTGGCCTCTCTTGAGAGAGACAAATTACTAGTATTTTACTATCTTGATACATCTAAAACTTGGCCTGATAAGAGGGGTGGCCTCTCTTGAGGGAGATACATCTAAAACTTGGCCTGATAAGAGGGGTGGCCTTTCTTGAGAGAGATACATCTAAAACTTGGCCTGATAAGAGGGGTGGCCTCTCTTGAGAGAGACAAATTACTAGTATTTTACTATCTTGATACATCTAAAACTTGGCCTGATAAGAGGGGTGGCCTCTCTTGAGAGAGACAAATTACTAGTATTTTACTATCTTGATACATCTAAAGCTTGGCCTGATAAGAGGGGTGGCCTCTCTTGAGAGAGATACATCTAAAACTTGGCCTGATAAGAGGGGTGGCCTTTCTTGAGAGAGACAAATTACTAGTATTTTACTATCTTGATACATCTAAAACTTGGCCTGATAAGAGGGGTGGCCTCTCTTGAGGGAGATACATCTAAAACTTGGCCTGATAAGAGGGGTGGCCTTTCTTGAGAGAGATACATCTAAAACTTGGCCTGATAAGAGGGGTGGCCTCTCTTGAGAGAGACAAATTACTAGTATTTTACTATCTTGATACATCTAAAACTTGGCCTGATAAGAGGGGTGGCCTCTCTTGAGAGAGACAAATTACTAGTATTTTACTATCTTGATACATCTAAAGCTTGGCCTGATAAGAGGGGTGGCCTCTCTTGAGAGAGATACATCTAAAACTTGGCCTGATAAGAGGGGTGGCCTTTCTTGAGAGAGACAAATTACTAGTATTTTACTATCTTGATACATCTAAAACTTGGCCTGATAAGAGGGGTGGCCTTTTAAGTAGTAAGAGATGCTTTTTAAGAGGATTACAGTACACAAGTATTATTCTTTTGTATTCATGTCAATTTGTCAGTGGCTTGCGACAGGTCGGTGGTTTTCTCCGGTTTTCTCCACCAATACAACTGACCGCCACGATATAACTGAAATATTGTTGAAAGTGGCCCTAAGTACCATAAACCCCCTCTATTACCATTAAATATTTGAAGGGGGCATGTTTTATTAGGTTTGTTGACATATACAAATTTAGTGCTATCAGGTCATTGCTATGGCAACCTGTTACATTAATAACTTTAACGATTGTTGTTTATATATATAAAATTGTTTTTCAGTACCTGTCTATATCTCCAGTTAGAGGCTATCTAGGACCAGGAGAAAGTCGTATGTGTCGTGTGGTATTTATGGCATGTGGTGTGCCTTCATTCTACGACCTTGACCTTGTCTGTGAGGTATGACTTTAGAACAATATGATAATTACATTTTATTTACATCATCTAGAATTTGAAACTAGAATAGATACCTTTATGAAGAAGGCATGTTCAATATATATATATGTCATTGGGTAAAAAGATGAAAAACAAGAAACTACCAGTCAAAACAAGAAACTACCAGTCAAAACAAGAAACTACCAGTCAAAACAAAATACAATCAAAAAATTGTAGAAAGAGACAAAATTTATATTCTGCTCACATGAGATCGTGTTCACCTCACCATGGGCAAAAATCAAACTCACAACGTAAATGGTGATCACATGTATATGGATGAACTTGATTGAGAATTTAGAGAGACATTTGGGAGCTCTGGTCATTATATGAAATCTTATATAGTTCTAGTACATTCTTTAATTAAATACAGTGAAAATTGTCTAAACCAAACCTCCTTGTGACCAACTTGTGTTCTTAATTGACAGGTATATAGTTTATACAGGTTAAATTAACATACATTGGAACTTAATTTAAAGTTGGGTTTGTAGAGGATTCTGTTTTACTCAGGATTCTGTTTTGCTCAGGATTCTGTTTTACTCAGGATTCTGTTTTACTCAGGATTCTGTTTAAACAGGTTTCACTGTAGTCATGACAATTGTTTCCTAGGTAACTGACGAAGTAGAAAACAGGGCTTATAAGAAGAAGTTACAAGAATGGGAAGATGAGAAAAGACGTCAAACATACGAATTTACAGTCACAGAACACGACCCGGATGCTGACCTTAACTTACCTGATGTAGAAGTGAAGGTAGGTCAAAGCTCACATCCTGAATTTGAAATGTTTAGCTAAGGTTCTCGTCCTTCAGACAGAGGTGACCGTAGCTGATTGTGTCTAGACATAGGTAACCGTGTCTCTCCTGTTTAGGCTCTTTGGTTTTATTGCTCCCAAAACTTTAAATTATTTGGCTTTCTAATCTTTCGATTTTGAGCGTACCTGATGGAGGTTATTCCAAAAACGCATCGTCCACACTACATTGGATATCTTTTATTTTTATACAGTTGAACTTTGGTAGCTAAACTGACGTAATCTGTTTGAGTTATCGGTAGTTTTACAAATCAAAGCTAAAAAAAAAATAAAAGTGTTCTGTTGTTTCTTTAAATCTGTTTTTTTCTAAAAATTGTACATCTGTATGCAAATGATTGATTTGTGTTCATTTTCTACATATAGATGGGTTTAGGTTTATGGTGTTTAATGCCACATTCAACAATATTTAGTTATATTTTGGTGGTCAGTTTTATTGGTGGAAGAAACTGGAGTACCCGGAGAAAACCACTCTACATATAGACATTGTTTGTTTAGTTAGCTGTATATTCTCTAGAACATGTATTATTATTTTATGTTAAATGAGAGAATTGAAAAAATACAGGCCTTTGTATATATTTGATGGAAAACAATTTCATTTGTCTCTTAGAACTTAGCCAAACAAGATTAAAATTAGTGTAACAAAGGGAGATAACCTTCTTATCTAAGGGAGATAATCCCTGTTGTTGATCATTATGAAATTTGCAATGTTTCAAATATGCTCTTTCTTTTCAGGAAAGATCAGCAAGTCGACTAAGTTCATTGGAGATAAAGCGAGAAAATTCAGACGGAGAACTAACTAAATATAAGGTAGTGATTGACAGAATTAATGTATTTAACAAGAATCAACATTTAAAAGTAAATATCTCATGTCTTTAATGTTTGGTATTTAAATTCGTAGCGGTTAGTTTTATTGGTGGAGGACACCAAAGTACCCTGAGAAAACCACCAATCTGTCGCAAGTCACTAGCAAACTATCACATAATGTTGTATCGAGTACACCTGGCCATGAGCGGGGTTCAAACTCACAACGTTAGTGGTGATAGTCGCTGATTGCACAGGTAGTTGTAAATCCAAATACCATACGATCACGACCATGACTGCTGGAAATTCTTGCTAGATTTAAGATTAATTAAGAACAGTGTTAAATGTTTATATTGTCTTTTTTTTGTTTTTTTACAGTCGACATGTATACTTTTAAGGAAAAGATATCTGTCTTCTGAAGTACTGTTGTCTACTTTGACGAGTATTATCCAACTACAGTCAAACCTGCCCTTGCGGTCACCTCTATTTAACAGTCACCTGTATTAGAAGGTCACTTTTTCTTGTCCGGTCATATAACATTTTGTATGAATTGAACCTCTTTTAAGAGGTCACTTGTCTTATAAGGTCACCTTTTCTTTGTCCTAAAGGTGACCTCATAATACTGGTTTGACTAAATAAATTCTTGTCCTCTAATTTCAGACTTTACCCCCTATTAAAGTGCTATAATAAATTCTTCTCCTCTAATTTCAGACTTTACCCCCTATTAAAGTGCTATAATAAATTCTTCTCCTCTAATTTCAGACATTACCCCCTATTAAAGTGCTATAATAAATTCTTCTCCTCTAATTTCAGACATTACCCCCTATTAAAGTGCTATAATAAATTCTTCTCCTCTAATTTCAGACTTTACCCCCTATTAAAGTGCTATAATAAATTCTTGTCCTCTAATTTCAGACTTTACCCCCTATTAAAGTGCTATAATAAATTCTTCTCCTCTAATTTCAGACTTTACCCCCTATTAAAGTGCTATAATAAATTCTTCTCCTCTAATTTCAGACATTACCCCCTATTAAAGTGCTATAATAAATTCTTCTCCTCTAATTTCAGACATTACCCCCTATTAAAGTGCTATAATAAATTCTTCTCCTCTAATTTCAGACTTTACCCCCTATTAAAGTGCTATAATAAATTCTTGTCCTCTAATTTCAGACTTTACCCCCTATTAAAGTGCTATAATAAATTCTTGTCCTCTAATTTCAGACTTTACCCCCTATTAAAGTGCTATAATAAATTCTTGTCCTCTAATTTCAGACTTTACCCCCTATTAAAGTGCTATAATAAATTCTTCTCCTCTAATTTCAGACATTACCCCCTATTAAAGTGCTATAATAAATTCTTGTCCTCTAATTTCAGACTTTACCCCCTATTAAAGTGCTATAATAAATTCTTCTCCTCTAATTTCAGACTTTACCCCCTATTAAAGTGCTATAATAAATTCTTCTCCTCTAATTTCAGACTTTACCCCCTATTAAAGTGCTATAATAAATTCTTGTCCTCTAATTTCAGACATTACCCCCTATTAAAGTGCTATAATAAATTCTTCTCCTCTAATTTCAGACTTTACCCCCTATTAAAGTGCTATAATAAATTCTTGTCCTCTAATTTCAGACATTACCCCCTATTAAAGTGCTATAATAAATTCTTCTCCTCTAATTTCAGACATTACCCCCTATTAAAGTGCTATAATAAATTCTTCTCCTCTAATTTCAGACATTACCCCCTATTAAAGTGCTATAATAAATTCTTGTCCTCTAATTTCAGACATTACCCCCTATTAAAGTGCTATAATAAATTCTTCTCCTCTAATTTCAGACTTTACCCCCTATTAAAGTGCTATAATAAATTCTTCTCCTCTAATTTCAGACTTTACCCCCTATTAAAGTGCTATAATAAATTCTTGTCCTCTAATTTCAGACATTACCCCCTATTAAAGTGCTATAATAAATTCTTCTCCTCTAATTTCAGACTTTACCCCCTATTAAAGTGCTATAATAAATTCTTGTCCTCTAATTTCAGACATTACCCCCTATTAAAGTGCTATAATAAATTCTTCTCCTCTAATTTCAGACTTTACCCCCTATTAAAGTGCTATAATAAATTCTTGTCCTCTAATTTCAGACATTACCCCCTATTAAAGTGCTATAATAAATTCTTCTCCTCTAATTTCAGACTTTACCCCCTATTAAAGTGCTATAATAAATTCTTCTCCTCTAATTTCAGACATTACCCCCTATTAAAGTGCTATAATAAATTCTTCTCCTCTAATTTCAGACTTTACCCCCTATTAAAGTGCTATAATAAATTCTTCTCCTCTAATTTCAGACTTTACCCCCTATTAAAGTGCTATAATAAATTCTTCTCCTCTAATTTCAGACTTTACCCCCTATTAAAGTGCTATAATAAATTCTTGTCCTCTAATTTCAGACTTTACCCCCTATTAAAGTGCTATAATAAATTCTTCTCCTCTAATTTCAGACATTACCCCCTATTAAAGTGCTATAATAAATTCTTCTCCTCTAATTTCAGACTTTACCTCACTATTAAAGTGCTATAATAAATTCTTGTCCTCTAATTTCAGACTTTACCCCCTATTAAAGTGCTATAATAAATTCTTGTCCTCTAATTTCAGACTTTACCCCCTATTAAAGTGCTATAATAAATTCTTGTCCTCTAATTTCAGACTTTACCCCCTATTAAAGTGCTATAATAAATTCTTCTCCTCTAATTTCAGACTTTACCCCCTATTAAAGTGCTATAATAAATTCTTCTCCTCTAATTTCAGACTTTACCCCCTATTAAAGTGCTATAATAAATTCTTCTCCTCTAATTTCAGACTTTACCCCCTATTAAAGTACTATCACCAGATGAAGAAAAAGAGATCAGCGTCCAGAAGAAAAAGAAGGAATCTTTACTATGGGAGAAACCAGCTCCTCCTAAGCCATTCCTGTTACATCTAGGTTTAACTGCCAGGACACATGATGTCAGAGAGTTCCAAATAAACTTCCCAGAGGAATATAGAAATTTCTACATAGATAGGTAAAGTATATTACTGTGAAATCATTATTAATCGTGGCGTTCTAATTTTTGTTGATTTCGTGGTTCACTAAGTAACCCCACAAAAATTAAAATCCAACAAAATACAATTTTCCCATTGATTGTTTCCTGTAGTATTTGAAACCATGAATATAAGAACCCAGGTATCAATTCACTTTGTAGAAACCATGAATATAAGAACCCATGTATCAATGCACTTTGTAGAAACCATGAATATAAGAACCCAGGTATCAATGCACTTTGTAGAAACCATGAATATAAGAACCCAGGTATCAATGCACTTTGTAGAAACCATGAATATAAGAACCCAGGTATCAATGCACTTTGTAGAAACCATGAATATAAGAACCCAGGTATCAATGCACTTTGTAGAAACCATGAATATAAGAACCCATGTATCAATGCACTTTGTAGAAACCATGAATATAAGAACCCAGGTATCAATGCACTTTGTAGAAACTACGAAAATAGGTACCAAAGAAGAAGAGTACTCTTCCCGTATTAATTGAATGCACCTTATGTCAAGCAGTTGTGAATCTTTTTTATTAGTTGCGTTTAAATTTTCAGACGTCTGGTAGTCGCACAATCTAATTAAAATTGGATGTTTTTGTATCTGTTGTTTTTTTTCGCAATACAATAACATGTATTCTAACATGACCTCCTTCTTTCACTTTGTAAACAAACGAGCGATTTATCGATATGGGTATAATCTCATTAGCACATGCTCCGGTGAATGTGACTGGCTTTCTCGTCGTCAATGTACATGGTGATGAATTATCGTCTGCTCGAATTTGGTAGCATAGTCCGCAAGCGTAAATATAAATTACCCTCATCCAATCAAAGTATACTACCGTATTTGTACTCTTAGACATATCAGAATCGAAATAATTCATGGAAGCCAGAATGTGTTTTGAGTTTTAACATTGGTTGGCGGATATTAGTATTTTATCCCGAGCCAACTCAAAGCACTTTCTGGCTTCCATGATTTATTTCTTAAACAACATCCTGTTTAGGGTCATGTCATGTAACCTTCCATTCATCTTTGACCATCCAATCATATGCAAGACAGTTAAATATATTGACCAATCAGACAACATCTGTTGGTGTGTACTCAGTTTTGATATCTAAAGATTTTAGTCGGTTTATGGCTGATTGGTCGGTTGAAAATATAAACCCAGATGTGACCTCATACAGGATGTCATTAGATGGTAGTGTATTGCCAAAGAAAAACAAATTTAAAAACATCTAATTGATTGATGGGGTTATTTGTTATGGTGTTTAACACCACTTTCAACAATATTTCAGTTATATCGTGGCTGTCATTTTAATTGATGTAGGATACCATAGTACCTAGAGAAAACCACCAACCTGTCGAAAGTCACTGACAAACTTTATCACAAACCACCAACCTGTCGAAAGTCACTGACAAACTTTATCACAAACCACCAACCTGTCAAAAGTCACTGACAAACTTTATCACATAATGTTGTATAGAGAAAACCACCAACCTGTCAAAAGTCACTGACAAACTTTATCACATAATGTTGTATAGAGAAAACCACCAACCTGTCAAAAGTCACTGACAAACTTTATCACATAATGTTGTATAGAGAAAACCACCAACCTGTCAAAAGTCACTGACAAACTTTATCACATAATGTTGTATAGAGAAAACCACCAACCTGTCAAAAGTCACTGACAAACTTTATCACATAATGTTGTATAGAGAAAACCACCAACCTGTCAAAAGTCACTGACAAACTTTATCACATAATGTTGTATAGAGAAAACCACCAACCTGTCAAAAGTCACTGACAAACTTTATCACATAATGTTGTATAGAGAAAACCACCAACCTGTCAAAAGTCACTGACAAACTTTATCACATAATGTTGTATAGAGAAAACCACCAACCTGTCAAAAGTCACTGACAAACTTTATCACATAATGTTGTATAGAGAAAACCACCAACCTGTCAAAAGTCACTGACAAACTTTATCACATAATGTTGTATAGAGAAAACCACCAACCTGTCAAAAGTCACTGACAAACTTTATCACATAATGTTGTATAGAGAAAACCACCAACCTGTCAAAAGTCACTGACAAACTTTATCACATAATGTTGTATAGAGAAAACCACCAACCTGTCAAAAGTCACTGACAAACTTTATCACATAATGTTGTATAGAGAAAACCACCAACCTGTCAAAAGTCACTGACAAACTTTATCACATAATGTTGTATAGAGAAAACCACCAACCTGTCAAAAGTCACTGACAAACTTTATCACATAATGTTGTATAGAGAAAACCACCAACCTGTCGAAAGTCACTGACAAACTTTATCACATAATGCTGTATCAAGTACACCTTGCCTTGAGCATGATTAGAACTCAACACTTTTGTGGTGATAGACACTGATTGCACATGTAGTTGTAAGTCCAACTACCATCTAATTTGTATTCACAATGATGTTAAACAGCAGAAACCATAACCCTAACCCCCTTTCACAAAATAGACCCAATCTTGACAGCTTTTAAAGCAATAATTAACTGTTAACCAACTGAGGATTTTTTTATTTAGTTTTTGTTAATTTTGTAGGTCACTCAGTGAGAGAAGCACACCTAAAAAACAGAAAAAAGAAAAACAACCTGTATCAATACCAAATATGATTACATGTTCTACTGCTGAAGCTGATGTTATATCTGGTGTCCTTAGCAACGTCCTTAGGTAAGGTCAATCTGAAGCTGATGTTTTATCTGGTGCTCTTAGCAACGTCCTTAGGTAAGGTCAATCTGAAGCTGATGTTATATCTGGTGTCCTTAGCAACGTCCTTAGGTAAGGTCAATCTGAAGCTGATGTTTTATCTGGTGCCTTTAGCAACGTCCTTAGGTAAGGTCAATCTGAAGCTGATGTTTTATCTGGTGCCCTTAGCAACATCCTTAGGTAAGGTCAATCTGAAGCTGATGTTTTATCTGATGTCCTTAGCAACGTCCTTAGGTAAGGTCACTCTGAAGTTGATGTTTTATCTGGTGTCCTTAGCAATGTCCTTAGGTAAGGTCAATCTGAAGCTGATGTTTTATCTGGTGTCCTTAGCAATGTCCTTAGGTAAGGTCAATCTGAGGCTGATGTTTTATCTGGTGTCCTTAGCAATGTCCTTAGGTAAGGTCAATCTGAGGCTGATGTTTTATCTGGTGTCCTTAGCAACGTCCTTAGGTAAGGTCAATCTGAAGCTGATGTTTTATCTGGTGTCCTTAGCAACGTCCTTAGGTAAGGTCAATCTGAAGCTGATGTTTTATCTGGTGTCCTTAGCAACATCCTTAGGCAAGGTCATACTTCTGGTTTCTATAGTAATGTCAGTGTTGACTATCTTTGTTAGTGACAACTTGCACTATGTGACCTTAATTCTTATTTCTTTCATAGTGCATTTCATATTAATTACAGTCCAACCTGTATTAAGAGGTCACCTTTGGGACAAAGAAAAAGTGGCCTTATAAGACAGGTGACCTCTTAAAAGAGGTTCAATTCATATAAAATTTACTATGACAGGTCAAGAAAAATGTGACCTTTCAATACAGGTAACTGCTTAATAGAGGTGACCACATGGACAGGTTTGACTATCTGTATTTAGCGACCACCTGTCTTGTATGAACATATTTCAGTGTTCCCTTGAAAGGTAGCATAAGACAGGGTTGCCTATATTTTGACCAAATCAATATTCCAGTATGTTTAAGAACACAAATATCTGTAGTGATGTCTTAAGATATGTGGTAATCCAGTCAATCAAATCTGAAAGCTGAATCATTTATATTACTATTGTAGAGGCCTGTTAGACGACACATATTTCCATGAAGCTGTGAGAAAGGTGACCAATGAGGAGATTCCATATTACGCTCAGATTGGACAGAGACCCATATCTTCAACCTCAAAAGAATCAATACAAACAACAGGCAGGGTATCCTCCCCACCTAAGGATGAGGTCGTGCCTGGTAGGACATCCCCACCCAAGGAAGAACCAGTGGCAGGCAGGACAACCCCACCCAAGGAAGATGATGGACGAGTTTCTTCAGTTTCCCTGCCAGTTTCAGAAGCTATGTCATCTGTGAAGGATCATCGGGTCAGTCCACCATCATCTGCTGGTAGTCAAGTCAGCCAGAAAAAAGTAAATAAAGATAGTGTAAATATCAGGGAGGATTTTTTTCAGTTATTTTACTGATTTCAGATATTTTCTGCTGAAAATTGTTTTCCGAAAATCAAGAACAGGTCAAAAATGACAATTTTGAAAGAGGGTGTAGATGGTTTCAGCTATTTTTCATTGCATTCAGTTATTTTATTTTCTAACCAGGATAATGTCTGAAATATGGCATACATGATAATGATCTACAGTGATCCCCTCTTATTAGGTCACCCCTTCTGTAATAAACAAATGGCTTTATAAGAGGGGTGGCCTTATGAGAGGTAGCCTTATAAGATGGGTGGCCTTATAAGAGAGATGGTCTTATAAGAGAGGTGGCCTTATAATAGAGGTGACCTTATAAGAGAGGTGGCATTATAAGATGGGTGACCTTATAAGAGAGGTGGCTTTATAAGAGGGGTGGCCTTATGAGAGGTAGCCTTATAAGATGGATGGCCTTATAAGAGAGGTGGCCTTATAAGAGAGGTGGCTTTATAAGAGGGATGGCCTTATAAGAGAGGTGGCCTTATAAGAAGGGTGGCCTTGGCCTTATAAGAGGGGTGACCTTTTAATAGAGGTGGCCTTATAAGAGGGGTGTCCTTATAAGAGAGGTGGCCTTATAAGAGAGGTGAACTTATAAGAGGGATGGCCTTATAAGAGAGGTGGCCTTATAAGAGAGGTAGCCTTATAAGATGGGTGGCCTTATAAGAGAGGTGAATTTATAAGAGGGATGGCCTTATAAGAGAGGTGGTCTTATAAGAGAGGTGGCCTTATAAGAGGGGTGGCCTTATGAAAGAGGTGGCCTTATAAGAGAGGTGGCCTTATAAGAGGGGTGGCCTTATAAGAGAGGTGGCCTTATAATAGAGGTGGACTTATAAGAGGGGTGGGCTCATAAGAGAGGTGGCCTTATAAGAGAGGAGGCTTTATAAGAGAGGTGGCCTTATAAGAGAGGTGGCCTTATAAGAGGGGTGGCCTTATAATAGAGGTGGACTTATAAGAGGGGTGGCCTTATAAAAGAGGTGGCCTTATAAGAGAGGTGGCCTTATAAGAGGGGTGGGCTCATAAGAGAGGTGGCCTTATAAGAGAGGAGGCATTATAAGAGAGGTGGCCTTATAAGAGAGGTGGCCTGATGAGAGAGGTGGCCTTATAAGAGGGGTGGACTTTTAAATGTCAATGTCTCCCATTTTAAGGCTGATAATATATAATGTATGTCTGCAAACTTGACTACGAAAACCTAATTAAGAATACATGTATCTATCCTTGTGATGAGCACCAGTCCTGCGGCCCAAGACCAGTAAAACTTTGTTCGGACCAGTAAATTTTTCAGTTTTTATTTAGGTATATGTACAAAGTTAAATTCAAGAATTTAATTCGGACCAGTAAGTTCGAATTTTCAATTAGAGGACTGCTTTGGGATAATTTTTTTTACCTCTGCTGACAATTTTGCAATATAGGAGGTGCCATTGCCATAGGTCTATTATTATATTGATATTAACCTTGACTTTAGTATTAGAGGTTAAAAAAAACCATGGTAAACATGTCAACTTATAGTAACCTCATGTTTTATAGGGAAAAGGAAAGAATGGTGGAAGAAAGACTAAAACTCCTCCTCGTTACACAAGAGATGAAATACAGAGGATAAAGCAAGAGGAAAGAAAATTAAAGGAGAAACAAGTCCTTAAGAAGTAGGTTATCATTTATCTAAGATTATCACACTATGATGACCCCCAGAAGACTTTTGACCTTGGGTAATGTGACCTTTATCTGTCAAAATAAAGTGAAAAAAAACAAATCCAATTGAAAATTTGAGAAACAGAGGCAAAATCAATACCTCTAACACATATACATGACTGCTTACTTTCCTGGCTTGGAACAAAATATTATTACATGATGAATATGTTAATAACCTTTGAACTTTGTAATTTTACCTGCGAAGTTGAAAAGATTTTCATGACATGAAATTACTGTTTGAACATGGTCACTTGAACACTATTACATAGAATGTTGTTCTGGGTGGTGGTACTAGGAATACAAGTGTGTATTGGTTTGTAGGGATCTGTAAAGAAGATTGAAGAATGAGTGAGTGGGTTTTGGTGTTTAATGCCACTTTCAACAATATTTCAGAATATTGTGGCAGTCAGTTTTATTGGTGGGGGAAACCAGAGTACACAGAGAAAACCACCAACCTGTTGCAAGTCATTTTATCACATAATGTTGTATCGAGTACACCTCACCATGAATAAAGTTCGAACTCACGACAGAGATGTGATGTTAATCCTTTTTATTGAAGAAAAATGATAATAAATTTTACCATACACTTATTATATGATTTTTCTGTCTTTGTAGAAATCCTGAGTTTGGTAACATTGCTGAATCAATTTTACCCTAAACTTATATGATTTTTCTGTCTTTGTAGAAATCCTGAGTTTGGTAACATTGCTGAATCAGTTTTAGAGAATGCGTTGTTAAACATTATGTCTGAAGCATTGAAGGAGGAGTTTAATATCACTTCTAGACCACGATTTATAGCTCTACCAAAACGGACTGCATCTGCAAAGAGCCAGAAATAAAAACTAAAATATTACAAATGTATCTGACAACGAGTGATGTTGACATAATCTAAACCATGTACAGTAAAACCTGTCTAAACTGAACATCCTTGAGACCCACATTTATGTTAGTAATAGACAGGTGTGTCGGTTTATACAGATTAAATTGACAAAGATTTCCTGGACTTTACTTAAAGTTTGGTTTATATAGGATTCCTGTTTATGTATGGTTCGGTTTAGACAGAGTTCACTGTAAAATGAATAATTCTATTGTCAGGCTTTTTCTGTTTACTTTTATAAGTTTCTTATCTGGTTTCCGTATGGATATTTTTTTGTGAGTACCAGTTTTTATCAATGAAAGAAGTTTGTAAAATTGTGTCTACAACTATCAGATATCAACATCATTTATTGTGATCACTTCCTCAATGATGTCACCAGTATGTGTGGCCTTCTTCAATGATGTCACCAGTATGTTTTGCCTCTTGTGAGGGGAAGTTTGAGGATGATGCACGACTGCAGTGTGGAATTTATAAAATAAAGAAGGATACCTAGGGATTGAAATATTTAGTTACAGATTTCTACTTATGGAATAGAAGGAGAAGAATGAAAGAAGAGGTTAAGAGATGTAATCGGGGGTATATATGTGTATGGGTTATTTATTTGAACAATTAGTCTCTTTATTTTTGATTATTGTATTTTATTTCTATGTCTTCTACTAAATACTGATCGCCTTCAACAAGATTATGTCACAGGTGGCGCATGACAATTTAAAATGCAAGCTAAATTTCCAAGTGACTTATTTGTGTAATTTTTTACTTAGAAAACTTTTTGACTATCTGAAATATTATATACAAGATTCAGAAAGCATATGATAGAAGTAATTAAAACAATAATGGGAGTCATATATATTATATGTGTGTACTATATAAAGCCATTTATGGTAATTGAAATAATAATAGAAAGGCTTTTTATATTATTCATATATGTGTTCTATACAAAGTCATTTATGGTAAATAGAAAAATCTGTAATGTGGTTTTTTTTATCCTGAATTTTGGATTCAACAAAACAGACATCAGGTACATGGATTGTTTGTTTCTCCTGATGATGTCATGCTTCATTAAAGGACTAGATGGATTCAGTTGGACTGTAGATTATTGCTATGGAAACAGCCAGGCAATAAATTATCAGTTGGACTGTAGATTATTTCAATAGAAACAGCCATACAGTAAATTATTTCAAATTAACACAAGTTTTTAATCAGATGTTGATCAAGAAAGCTACTAAAATTCAGATTTGAGATGTATTGTGTAAAAATGATGTGTCTGACTATCAGTACAAGATGGTAAGATTATAATATTATTTATCAAATAACTGTGATATTTGTCTTTTTTAATAATAAACTATCTGTGTGATCAGTTTGTTTGTTAGAATGTTTCTTGTGGGAACAGAACAAAAGCCCCCCCCCCCCCCCTCCCACTCCCCGGACAAAAGCCCCCTGACAAAAATGTTCCAAAAATAACTTCCTAAAAAATACAAAGAAAATTTTACATATCCAAACAGACACAGAATTTTTGTTTTCATTATTGGGGTTTTTTTTGTTCAGGGGCTTATGCCCAGGGGGGGCTTTTGTCCTAGACCGTTTCTTGTATATAAAAAAAATATATTTATATAGTTTATTAATGTTCTACATCCATTTAAGATATAATTTCCTTGATCTCTTTCAGGAAAGTCTCTGAAATACACAAAGTTTAACCTTTGACCTACAATGAAAAAGTTAGGAATTTCATTGGATAGAATTTGATGTTAGTTTAAACTGAAATTTACAAAATTTTATAGAAGTGCAAAATTGAAAACAATTGTTACGGCCGTTTTTTTTTAAAAGTATCTCTACAGAAAATGTGTACACCCCCCCTTCTTTATTGAGTAGATTTTTTTATCCAATGAATGGATATATAAAATTTGCTGCATTTATTATTTTTTGTGATTTTATTGAATTGAACACGGAAAGTTTTATTGAGAATCTTTCAAAATGTTCTGTCAATGTTTTATGAAATAGGTTTTATCTTAACAAATTGTTAAAGTAAAAAACGATCAATAAACCAACAATATCTGTAAATATATATATATATATATATATATATATATATAAATAATCCGTCCAGTAGCATTGTGTTTTTTTGTCTACTGTATGAATTTTTATACAAGAAATTTCATTCCAGAAAGATTTTGCTTTGTCTATTATTTTTATGGTCAAGAAATAAACTTGAATAAATAAATGTGACTTTTTGTCTTTATTTTCAGATAATTCTCTACTGGAGGCACCCGAGTCCACCTCCTGTTTTTGGATTGGTTTTTTTTTTGTGGGTTCACCTTGTTCAATTTTAAGTTTTCTGTATAATGTTTTGTAGATCATTGTTTGTCCTTTTTCTTTTGGTCAAAGAATTGTCTTTCCTTTGATTTACAGCTTCTGTTTACCCTTTGGTATCTTCAAACTTTCTTAATCTATTATTAACCAGGTATTAGTGAATAATCTATTATTAGCCAGGTATTAGTGAATAATCTATTATTAGCCAGGTATTAGTGAATAATCTATTATTAGTCAGGTATTTGTGAATAATCTATTATTAGCCAGGTATTAGTGAATAATCTATTATTAGCCAGGTATTAGTGAATAATCTATTATTAGCCAGGTATTAGTGAATAATCTATTATTAGTCAGGTATTAGTGAATAATCTATTATTAGCCAGGTATTAGTGAATAATCTATTATTAGCCAGGTATTAGTGAATAATCTATTATTAGTCAGGTATTAGTGAATAATCTATTATTAGCCAGGTATTAGTGAATAATCTTATTATTAGCCAGGTATTAGTGAGTAATCTATTATTAACCAGGTATTAGTGAATAATCTATTATTAGTCAGGTATTAGTGAATAATCTATTATTAGTCAGGTATTAGTGAATAATCTATTATTAGCCAGGTATTAGTGAATAATCTATTATTAGCCAGGTATTAGTGAATAATCTATTATTAGTCAGGTATTAGTGAATAATCTTATTAGCCAGGTATTAGTGAATAATCTATTATTAGCCAGGTATTAGTGAGTAATCTATTATTAGTCAGGTATTAGTGAATAATCTATTATTAGTCAGGTATTAGTGAATAATCTATTATTAGCCAGGTATTAGTGAATAATCTATTATTAGCCAGGTATTAGTGAATAATCTATTATTAGCCAGGTATTAGTTCTATTGTCTGTTTATGGTACTAAGTACTGAATATGGGGCAATCTCATGTTGTGAAAAGAAAGTTTAAACAGTGATGGTCAACTATTCCACCAATATCAACAACATGAACAATGACCTCTCACCTGAAGAAAGTTTAAACAGTGATGGTCAACTATTCCACCAATATCAACAACATGAACAATCGCCTCTCACTTGAAGAAAGTTTAAACAGTGATGGTCAACTATTCCACCAATATCAACAACATGAACAATCACCTCTCACCTGAAGAAAGTTTAAACAGTGATGGTCAACTATTCCACCAATATCAACAACATGGACAATCACCTCTCACCTGAAGAAAGTTTAAACAGTGAAGGTCAACTATTCCACCAATATCAACAACATGAACAATCACCTCTCATCTGAAGAAAGTTTAAACAGTGAAGGTCAACAATTCCACCAATATCAACAACATGAACAATCACCTCTCATCTGAATAAAGTTTAAACAGTGAAGGTCAACTATTCCACCAATATCAACAACATGAACAATCGCCTCTCACCTGAAGAAAGTTTAAACAGTGATGGTCAACAATTCCACCAATATCAACATGAACAATCACCTCTCACCTGAAGAAAATTTAAACAGTGAAGGTCAACTATTCCACCAATATCAACAACATGGACAATGACCTCTCACCTGAAGAAAGTTTAAACAGTGAAGGTCAACTATTCCACCAATATCAACAACATGAACAATCGCCTCTCACCTGAAGAAAGTTTAAACAGTGATGGTCAACAATTCCACCAATATCAACAACATGGACAATCACCTCTCATCTGAAGAAAGTTTAAACAGTGAAGGTCAACTATTCCACCAATATCAACAACATGAACAACCACCTCTCACCTGAAGAAAGTTTAAACAGTGATGGTCAACTATTCCACCAATATCAACAACATGGACAATGACCTCTCACCTGAAGAAAGTTTAAACAGTGATGGTCAACTATTCCACCAATATCAACAACATGAACAATCACCTCTCACCTGAAGAAAGTTTAAACAGTGAAGGTCAACTATTCCACCAATATCAACAACATGGACAATCACCTCTCATCTGAAGAAAGTTTAAACAGTGAAGGTCAACTATTCCACCAATATCAACAACATGAACAATCACCTCTCACCTGAAGAAAGTTTAAACAGTGATGGTCAACAATTCCACCAATATCAACAACGTGAACAACAAGATATGATTATAATCTAACGATTATGAAGTCTCCCAAACCGGCCACTGACACTATCTACCCACATATCAAATTTTGATGATAGCGGACAATGTTTAATTTTTACCCCCCATTTTTATGCCGTGTTTTGGCAGCCATTTTGAAAATGGCAGAGATCTTGAAAATTTTGAAAACGCAGAATTGCTCCTCTAATGGTGACCTATCACTATGTCAAAATTTATGTGTATCATTATCCAGTTAGAAGTTATCAACATTAATGTACGAAATTTCAAGTTTCCCATAGGATTCTATAGTAACCCCCACCCCCTTTGAACCCCCAAAAATATGGCTTTGACCCCCTTTACCACAAATCTGAAAACTTTAGGATCAACTAGAAACATATATCTATAATTCCACCAAGATTCATGAAATTCTGTCCTGTAGTTCCTGAGATCTGCCGTGGACAAGTTCATGCTTCGCGGAAAGAAAGAATAAGAATAATGATAAAAATAATAAGAAACGGAGCAAAAACAATAAGTCCCCCAAACTTTGTTTGGGAGACTTAATAAGAAACGGAGCAAAAACAATAAGTCTCCAAACGTTGCTTGGGAGACTTAATTACCTCTCACCTGAAGAAAGTTTAAGCAGTGATGGTCAACAATTCCACCAATATCAACAACATGGACAATCACCTCTCATCTGAGGAAAGTTTAAACAGTGATGGTCAACAATTCCACCAATATCAACAACATGGACAATCACCTCTCATCTGAAGAAAGTTTAAACAGTGATGGTCAACAATTCCACCAATATCAACAACATGAACAATTACCTCTCACCTGAAGAAAGTTTAAACAGTGATGGTCAACAATTCCACCAATATCAACATTATGAACAACCACCTCTCACCTGAAGAAAGTTTAAACAGTGATGGTCAACAATTCCACCAATATCAACAACCTGTCACCTCAAATCATTCAACACAACAAAGACCACAACCTATAAAGTTGGATATTCAGATTCTGGTTTTGGGACAGGCACAGAAATATGGAAGAGATAAACCAGTTAATGGTATCACAACCCTCCTTCTTTGGATCTCCAAAGGTAATGCATAAAAAAAATAAACAAACGATAAAGAAACCTGTACAGATTCGCTTCCACTCATGAAGACCACATACTATCACAAAAATGGCAACATAAACATGGATAGTACAAGAGCAGGATTATTAATGAACAGAATATCATCAATATACTTGAAAAATGATTTTTGATTGTTGGTGTTTAACGCCACTTTCAGCAATATTTCAGCTATGTCATGGCGACCAGTTTTAATGGTGGAAGAAGGCGGAGTACCTGGAGAGAACCACCGACCATGAGCAAGCAACTGGTAAACTTTATCACTTGCGGCTGCGAGTCGAGTGCCCCCTTTTGTAATTTACAAAGCCGGGTGCGAACCCACGACGTATTAGTGATAGGCTTGTACGAGTTGTTAGGCAATCCAACTATCTAACTCATTGAGCCACCCGGGCCTCTCAAAAATGAATGGTAACATAAACATGGACAGTACAAGAGCAGGATTAGTAATGGACATAATATCATCAATATAAAGTGTGAGTAAAGATTTATTGGTTGCTGTAAAAGTAAATAGTAAAATATATTTAGGTGAAAAATCAACAATCCACACAAGTGATTTAAAGTGTTTAATTCATTTAAAAACAAGGGCAACGCAAAGCGTGGCGTATCCCCTCGACTAAAAATTTGACCCCTTGACCTTTGACCTTGAAAATCATGGATGTTGATTCTAGAGTGTTCACAAGGATGTTACGCGGTAAAAATTTGACCCGGTGACCTTGACCTTTGACCTATGACCTTGAAAATCAATAGGGTTCCAGATTCTCTTAAGGACTAAGTATGTACCAAGTTTGGTCAAAATCCATTGAAGGATGTTGATTCTAGAGTGTTCACAAGGATGTTACGGAAGGACGGACGGACGGTAGCATTACTATATCCCTTCGCAACTTCGTTGGCGAGGGATAATGAAGCTTAAAATGATATTTTAATGCCACTTAATTAAATGTTGATAATTGTCAACTAACGATAATCCATGAAAGCCTGTCAGCTTATTTCCAATGGGGTCCGATATCGATCCGTTTGCACAACATTTTGGAAACTAGAATGTCAAACCCATTCGATAACCAGGTGAAATATTGTGTAATAGATTCTACTTCTTCTACCAAATACAGATCCCTTCAACAATGGAGGTTGCCCATGACAACTAAAAAAGGTTAAAACTATTTACAGAATTCATAATAAAAACGCGTTTCTAGAATAACCTTCATTACGAATGCTCAAAGTCAAAAGATTGGAAAACAAAATAATTTATATTCTTTGGGAGCATGTTAACCAAAGGTCCTAAACAGGCAAGCCAAAATCGTCTAAGGTCATGACCTATGTCTGAGGGAGGAGTACATCGTCTAAGGTCACCTATGTCTGAGGGAGGAGTACACCTTTGTCTGAGGGAGAAGTACACCTATGTCTGAAGGAGGAGTACACCTATGTCTGAGGGAGGAGTACACCTATGTCTGAGGGAGGAGTACACCTATGTCTGAGGGAGGATTACACCTATGTCTGAGGGAGGAGTACACCTATGTTGAGGGAGGATTACACCTATGTCTGAGGGAGGATTACACCTATGTCTGAGGGAGGATTACACCTATGTCTGAGGGAGGAGTACACCTATGTCTGAGGGAAGATTACACCTATGTCTGAGGGAGGAGTACACCTATGTCTGAGGGAGGAGTACACCTATGTCTGAGGGAGGATTACACCTATGTCTGAGGGAGGAGTACACCTATGTTGAGGGAGGAGTACACCTATGTCTGAGGGAGGATTACACCTATGTCTGAGGGAGGAGTACACCTATGTCTGAGGGAGGATTACACCTATGTCTGAGGGAGGAGTACACCTATGTCTGAGGGAGGAGTACACCTATGTCTGAGGGAGGAGTACATTAGTTTTATGCATTTTATATTAGTATTTAATAGAAGAGACAGCAGCCTTGAATGTTTCAACCGAGAGCCTATTAGGTATGCGCTGTGGTAGCCGGTTCCAGTCAGATATCATGCTAGGAAAAAGAGATTCATGTCTTTGTTGTTGTCTTGTAGACAAAATAAATTCGCTTCGAGGGGGTGCGGTGTAACATAGGGGGTGTCATACTATATTTTGTTTATTACCAATGAATTGATTTTATTTCTGGTGAAATATATCTGAAATAGGTACATACGTTATATTAAACATAGTACAGATAAAATCTAAAAATAAACCAAGGCTCTTTAAGCAAAATTAATCAGAGCAAATCCCCAAGGTGCCTCATAAGTGATGAAATTATAATATGACCTTCACCTCTCCCACCAGTCTGAACTGCAGTTGTTTACCCGCGTTTTTTCTACGTCATTATTCGTGACCTATTTAATATATAAATGCCTTAATTCCTTCCAATTGACATAACTGTAAGAGATCGGCAGACGATCGATTTCTGTTTCACTGACGTCAGCATATGAAGAGAAGAGTGCAGTGAATTACCCTAGCTTCTTAAGCTCTTTAATTATCTATATTTCTTACAAAGTGAATGCCCTACAGATCCTTCATTAAAGACAAATAAAACCAGGTCATTTCAATTTTTTTTATATCAATATTCCTTATAAATTGACACGCCAGATTTATTTGCTTTTTAGAATTCCAGGAATTTGGATAAGGGAATGAAGAACGAATGTCAAGGTAGGATGCTTTACTTGTACGTTATTGTATAATATTCGTATCAGAGAAAGAAAACGAATATCAAGGTATGATCCTTTACCTGTAACACTGTATAACCGCATACAGTGACTGAGTCGTACTGTAAAATGGGATACAGTGACAGATTTGTACTGTAAAATTGGATACAGTGACTGATTTGTACTGTAAAATTTGATAAAATGACTGATTTGTACTGTAAAATCGGATACAGTGACTGAATTGTACTGTAAAATCGGATACAGTGACTGGAGTGTACTGCAAAATCGGATACAGTGATTGAATTGAACTGTAAAATCGGATACAGTGACTGAATTTTATATAACTCGTATACGAGAAATAGACCCATGTACACTAATCAGTGACTTAATCACACTCTATAACCTGCGAACAGTGACTTAATCACACTCTATAACTGGCGAACAGTGACTTAATCACACTCTATAACTGGCGAACAGTGACTTAATCACACTTTATAACCGGCGAACAATGACTGCATTCCACTGTATAAACCGTATACAGTGACTTCATCACACTCTATAACCTGCGAACAGTGACTTAATCACACTCTATAACCTGCGAACAGTGACTTAATCACACTCTATAACCGGCGAACAATGACTGTATTCCACTCTATAAACCGTATACAGTGACTTCAGCACACTCTATAACCTGCGAACAGTGACTTAATCACACTCTATAACCTGCGAACAGTGACTTAATCACACTCTATAACCGGCGAACAATGACTGCATTGCATTCTATAAACCGTATACAGTGACTTAATCACACTCCATAACCTGCGAACAGTGACTTAATCACACTCTATAACCTGCAAACACTGACATAATCACACTCTATAACCGGCGAATAGTGACTATTGCACTCTATAATCCGTATACAGTGACTTAATCACACTATATAACCTACGAACAGTGACTTAATCACACTCTATAACTGGCGAACAATGACTGCATTGCACTCTATAAACCGTATACAGTGACTTGACCACTCTATAACCGGCGAACAGTGACTTAATTGCACTGTATGACCTGCGAACATTGACTTAATCACACCCTATAACCTGCTAACAGTGACTTAATCACACTCTAAAATCGGCGAACAATGACTGTATTGCACTCTATAAATCGCATACAATGACTTGATCACACTCTATAACCTGCAAACAGTGACTTGATCACACTTTATAACCGGCGAACAGTCACTTAATCACACTCAATAAACCTTATACAATGACCTGATCACACTCTGTAACCGGCGAACAGTGACTTAATCACACTCTATAAACCGTATACACTGACCGACCTGATCACCCTGTAACCGGCGAACAGTGACTTGATCACACTCTATAAACCGCATACAGTGACCGACCTGATCACACTGTAACCGGCGAACAGTGACTTAATCACACTCTATAAACCGTATACACTGACCGACCTGATCACTCTGTAACCGGCGAACAGTGACTTGATCACACTCTATAAACCGTATACACTGACCGACCTGATCACTCTGTAACCGGCGAACAGTGACTTAATCACACTTTATAACCTGCAAACAATGACTGTATTGCACTCTATAAACCGTATACAATGATCTGATCACACTCTATAACCTGCGAACAGTGACTTAGTCACACTCTATAAACTGTATACAATGATCTCATCACTCTATAACCGGCATAAAATTACTATATTGCACTCGATAAACCGCATACAGTGACCGACCTGATCACACCCTGTAACCGGCGAACAGTGACTTAGTCACACTCTATAAACTGTATACAATGATCTCATCACTCTATAACCGGCATAAAATTACTATATTGCACTCGATAAACCGCATACAGTGACCGACCTGATCACACCCTGTAACCGGCGAACAGTGACTTAGTCACACTCTATAAACTGTATACAATGACCTCATCACTCTATAACCGGCATAAAATTACTATATTGCACTCGATAAACCGCATACAGTGACCGACCTGATCACACCCTGTAACCGGCGAACAGTGACTTAGTCACACTCTATAAACTGTATACAATGATCTCATCACTCTATAACCGGCATAAAATTACTATATTGCACTCGATAAACCGCATACAGTGACCGACCTGATCACACCCTGTAACCGGCGAACAGTGACTTAGTCACACTCTATAAACTGTATACAATGATCTCATCACTCTATAACCGGCAAAAAATTACTATATTGCACTCGATAAACCGCATACAGTGACCGACCTGATCACACCCTGTAACCGGCGAACAGTGACTTGATCACACTCTATAAACTGCATACAGTGACCGACCTGATCACACTCTGTAACCGGCGAACAGTGACTTAGTCACACTATATAACCTGTAAACAGTGACTTAATCACACTCTATAATCTGCGAACAGTGACTTAATCACACTCTATAACCGGCGAACAGTGACTTAATCACACTCTATAACCGGCGAACAGTGACTTAATCACACTATAACCTGCGAACAGTGACTTAATCACACTCTATAACCGGCAAACAGCGACTTACTCACACTCTATAACAGGCGAACAATGACTGCATTGCACTCTATAAACCGTATACAGTGACTTGACCACTCTATAACCGGCGAACAGTGACTTAATTACACTGTATGACCTGCCAACATTGACTTAATCACACTCTATAACCTGCTAACAGTGACTTAATCACACTCTAAAACCGGCGAACAATGACTATTGCACTCTATAAATCGCATACAATGACTTGATCACACTCTATAACCTGCAAACAGTGACTTGATCACACTTTATAACCGGTGAACAGTCACTTAATCACACTCAATAAACCTTATACAATGACCTGATCACACTCTATAACCGGCGAACAGTGACTTAATCACTCTATAAATCGTATAGAATGACCTCATCACACTCCATAACCGGCGAACAATGACGGCATTGCACTGTATAACCTGCGAACAATGACCTCATTACACTCTATAACCGGCGAACAATGACTGTATTGCACTTGATAAACTGTATACAGTCACTTGATCACACTCTATATACCGTATACAGTGACCGACCTGATCACACTCTGTAACCGGCGAACAGTGACTTGATCACACTCTATAAACCGTATACACTGACCGACCTGATCACTCTGTAACCGGCGAACAGTGACTTAATCACACTTTATAACCTGCAAACAATGACTGTATTGCACTCTATAAACCGTATACAATGATCTGATCACACTCTATAACCTGCGAACAGTTACTTAGTCACACTCTATAAACTGTATACAATGATCTCATCACTCTATAACCGGCATAAAATTACTATATTGCACTCGATAAACCGCATACAGTGACCGACCTGATCACACCCTGTAACCGGCGAACAGTGACTTAGTCACACTCTATAAACTGTATACAATGATCTCATCACTCTATAACCGGCAAAAAATTACTATATTGCACTCGATAAACCGCATACAGTGACCGACCTGATCACACCCTGTAACCGGCGAACAGTGACTTAGTCACACTCTATAAACTGTATACAATGATCTCATCACTCTATAACCGGCAAAAAATTACTATATTGCACTCGATAAACCGCATACAGTGACCGACCTGATCACACCCTGTAACCGGCGAACAGTGACTTAGTCACACTCTATAAACTGTATACAATGATCTCATCACTCTATAACCGGCATAAAATTACTATATTGCACTCGATAAACCGCATACAGTGACCGACCTGATCACACCCTGTAACCGGCGAACAGTGACTTAGTCACACTCTATAAACTGTATACAATGATCTCATCACTCTATAACCGGCAAAAAATTACTATATTGCACTCGATAAACCGCATACAGTGACCGACCTGATCACACCCTGTAACCGGCGAACAGTGACTTAGTCACACTCTATAAACTGTATACAATGATCTCATCACTCTATAACCGGCATAAAATTACTATATTGCACTCGATAAACCGCATACAGTGACCGACCTGATCACACCCTGTAACCGGCGAACAGTGACTTAGTCACACTCTATAAACTGTATACAATGATCTCATCACTCTATAACCGGCAAAAAATTACTATATTGCACTCGATAAACCGCATACAGTGACCGACCTGATCACACCCTGTAACCGGCGAACAGTGACTTAGTCACACTCTATAAACTGTATACAATGATCTCATCACTCTATAACCGGCATAAAATTACTATATTGCACTCGATAAACCGCATACAGTGACCGACCTGATCACACCCTGTAACCGGCGAACAGTGACTTGATCACACTCTATAAACCGCATACAGTGACCGACCTGATCACACTCTGTAACCGGCGAACAGTGACTTAGTCACACTATATAACCTGTAAACAGTGACTTAATCACACTCTATAACCTGCGAACAGTGACTTAATCACACTCTATAACCGGCGAACAGTGACTTAATCACACTATAATCTGCGAACAGTGACTTAATCACACTCTATAACCGGCGAACAGCGACTTACTCACACTCTATAACAGGCGAACAATGACTGTATTGCACTCTGTAAACCGTATACAGTGACTTGATCACACTCTATAACTGGCAAACAGTGACTTAATCACACTCTATAACCCGTATACAATGACCTGATCACACTCTATAAACCGTATACAATGATCTGATCAGACTCTATAAACCATATACAATGACTTGATCACTCTACTTCTACTTCTATACTGTTGATCTGCAGCGCGATATGCATTACGCAGATTTTGTTGTGCAAGCGTCAACCATTGTGCACGGGTTAAAAACTGGTAATACCAGCAAAATTTACAACTGAAAGCAACATGTATACAGATTACGGTGTCAGATGCCTCCACACAGCTTCCCTGAAGCAGTCCGTGGTTGGTATCTGAATTACATCTGATATAGATTGTTCCAGTCAGCTATAGTTTTGGGTATGAAGCTGTTCTGATAAGCATCTGTTGAAGTACTCAGTCTGGAAAAGCTGTTCTGGTGATACTGTCTTGTATTTCTTGATGGTTTTCTAACATATTCTGGGATGGTCACAGCAGCTTCTCCATTGATGGCTTTGTGAAATAATATTAGTCTTGCTGCTTTCCGTCTGGTCTCATGTGTTTGCCATTTTAAGTCCTGCATGATCTTAGTTACAGTTCCAGGTTCTCTGCTGTATGTAGATGTTACGAATCGACCAGACCTTCTTTGAACCATTTCTAGATTGTTTGTGTTTTTGCCTATATGGGTCCCATATCGCTGATGCATATTCTAAGTGGGACCTGACTAGTGATTTATATCCTTGTTCTTTTATGTCTTGAGGGCACCTATAGATGTTTCTTCGGAGAAATCCCAGCGTCCTGTTTGCTTTAGATGTCACTTTGTTGATATGTATCTCCCATCCTAGATCTTCGGAAAGTTCAACACCGAGATAGGGATAATGATGTACAGTTTCCAGTTGGTGTCCCATCATGTGGTAGTTGACGATTATTGGTGTTCTTTTTCTTGTGACCCGTAGTATATAACATTTTGCTGGAAGGAATGTCATCTGCCATGTTTTTTTACCACTGGTGGTATCTTCAATGCAGTTGATTGGCCTATACAGGAGGGAGTCATCAGCATAAAGTCTTAATGATGATGTTCTAGAGCTCCCCATATCGTTTATATAGATCAGGAAGCATAATGGACCGAGAATTGTCCCCTGTGGTACTCCGGATTGTACTGGTTTATTAATGCTCTCTTCCTCATCTACACAAACTCTTTGAGTCAGCCACCCAGAGACCCATTTGAGAATGTTTCCTTTAATGCCATAATGGTGCATCTTCTGTAGTAGTCTCTGGTGTATAAACCGTATACAATGACCTGATCACACTCTGTAAACCGTATATGTATACAGCGAGTTGGTGTTCAAACATTTTATTGCATAACTCTCGTATACAGTAATTGAATATTATGACTACATGTATTCTTAATAGAAGAAGAATGTACAAGTTGGAAGAGATATTTTAGTAAAATGACGACCCGTGAGTAAAGCAAGCAAGCAATCAAACAAACAAACAAATAAACAAACAAATAAAATATAAATATTAAAGGGTTAGTGTTTGTAATTGAGTTTCTATCTTCTGTATCTATCTCTGTCAACGCCCATTTTACAAGATTCTTGTAAAAGTTAGAAACAGTAAAAAAAAATGTACTTAAAATTGTTTTAATTATTGTAAATATCAATAAAGATGAAAATAAATCACTCATTTCAAATCAATTCTCTCTCTTAAAAATGATCCCCCCCCCCCCCCCCCCCCCCCCCCACAAATAATTTTTTTAAGAGAGAATTAATTTGAAATGAGTGATTTATTTTCATCTTTATTGATATATACAATAATTAAAACAATTTTAAGTACATTTTTTTTACTGTTGCTAACTTTTACAAGAATCTTGTAAAATGGGCGTTGACAGAGATAGTCTAGCGTAGCAGGAACGACAACTCTGGATAGAGAATGACACAAACGTCTAGCAACAACGGTTCGGACCAGACCAGCTTGCAACACTAATTTGCATATGTGTATAATTTCATCAATATTATGTTTCACCATTAAGCTTGGCCATTGTGTTGTCTGTTCTTCTTCGATATACGGATTCTGATTGCCCCTTTGGTATCTTCAAACTCTTCACTGAAAAAGAAGGAATATACATGTTAAACAAGCAACTACCATGGCTAGCATACATATTGTTTACTTTTCATCTCAGTAAACCTGTTAAAGCATTGCCGTTGTGGTCGTGATCCTATGGTATTTGTATTTACAACCACCTATGCAATCAGTGCCTATCATCACTGATGTTGTGAGTTCGAATCTCGATCAGGGCGAGGTGTACAACATTATGTGATAAAGTTTGTCAGTGACTTGTGACAGATCGGTGGTGTTCTCTGGGTACTCCGGTTTCCTCCACCAATAAAACTGACCGCCTCGATATAACTAAAATATTATTATTATTAAACACCATAAACCAACCAATCATATTGCTATTATTTCCGATTCACGTGGTCGAGTATACACGTCGATAAACTATTAAAACCAAAATCGAATTTACACATCAATAATTCAATTCCTGCCAACTAAAGGTGCATTCATGCACCACTATCACATTTACAATTTGATTATTTCTTAAAAAGATGAGAAAATATATCCGTTTTGAAAGCAACATCGTTACTTTGTTTTGTGTGTGTGTGTAATGTTTTGTAGATCGTTGTTTGTCCTTTTGTACCTTTTCTCTTGGTCTTGTGTTGTCTGTTCTTTAATTTACGTCTTCTGATTACCCCTTTGGTATCTTCAAACACTTCTTTTTATCGTATCTGTTCTATGTATCTGTTTTCTGAGCACAAAGATAATTCAATGTTAATGTTTTATCATTACCTAGTGCTAATGTAATGATTGAACACTGAAATAGCCATATAAACACATCAAGGAACCGCCATGATATAAATGAAATATTGTTGAAAGTGGCATTAAACATCAAAAACCATCAAGTTAATAAAATGAAAAACAAAAAACTCCACACTTTCGGAACATTCCCAAATTCAAAAATTATAATCGTAGAAAGGAGTAAAATCAATATTTACATATTAATACATGGGCATTTCCATATTGGCCTGGTTATCAACCCTCGACCCATATTGGCCCTCGACTGCGTCTAGGGCCAATATAGGGGTCTCGGGATTATAACCAGGCCAATATGGAAATGCCCATGTATTAAACTATTTATTACACAATTCCGACATCTAGAAAAGAAACACCCACATTGGCCTGAGACGAAGTCGAGGTCAATATTGGCCCTGGCCAATATGGGCCTCGATATGGAAATGATCTTCTAGTAATTCAATAACCGGTTATTTTCCCGGGGTGTGAAAATATGGAGTTTACTTCCGGTCATATTGGTCATACAAAAATGCCTTTATTTGAACTAAGTATGTAATAAATACCCGTAACAGTAAGTTCACATAAAAACATGACCACTTACTTTACATGCATTTCAATAAAAAGTGGCGGGGTGAAACAAGTGTTAAGAGTCCAAACCTTCAATAAATACAGATTAATACATGAGCATTTCCATATTGGCCTGGTTATCATCCCGAGACCCCCATATTGGCCCGAGACGCAGTCGAGGGATGATAACCAGGCCAATATGGAAATGCCCATGTATTAAACTATGTATTACATACTTCCGACATCTAGAAAAGAGACACCCATATTGGCCCGGGCCAATATGGGCCTCGATATGGAAATGATCTTGTAGTAATCCAATAACCGGTTATTTTCCCGGGGTGTGAAAATATGGACAGTTTACTTCCGGTCATATTGGTCATACAAAAATGCCTTTATTTGAACTAAGTATGTAATAAATAAAAATAATTAAATACAACATACTTCTTTATTTGTCAAATAAATCATAACGCAGTTTCTAAGGGAGAGACCAATTCATTTTTATGGGGGGGGCCGAGGGGGCTATATTTTTTCGTCCGAGCAAGAAATTGTTTCACTCAGATTATTCTTTTAATATGATAAATCGGTATTTTTTTTCAAATGTTGCCAAGAAAATTTGTTTGAAGCTGCAGTGTCTAATTGTTTATTCATTGTTAGATCTTTATTTTTTAAAACATTTTTCAGGGCAATTTATTTGGCTCTAAAACTATGGAGACGGGAAATCCTCTCCACTTTTCTTCATGAAAAGTTCATTGTCTGTTCCCTAAATTACGTTCGAAAACAGAATACCGAACCAAATTGGTCAACACGTGTCAGACAGGGAATACCCACACAGGTGAAATGAGGCCATATTTCATATAAAAATAAATATGTAACATTACACTACTGAGTATCCCTCCCCAAAGAACAATTTGATTCCGTTGATCCCCACACTCTGTCAATTGATTGATGTATCTCGCTAGTCATTTAAATTAATTGTATTTGTTTACCATCTTCGTCATCTGTTGACTTCACTTTTGTCATTATCAAACGCCTTCTACATGTTAAGCTTGTTAGCACTTCTCTTCCGCCATTGATCTGTCAACGATTGCAGACGACACAAACTGTTTCCCGCCAGCGCGAACTATGACGTCAAAGGCTGTATTTAATGTACTCGAGAATGTATACACAACCATACGAGTGTTGATATTGACTAATTATTTTACAATGACAGAGATCTTTTTTTATTATATCAATTTTTATCTAGAAAACATCCAAATTATATTTCTTCTTCTTTTTTATATTGGTTTCAAATGAAAATTTGCTTGGTGTGGTAGGTACACGTGGGGTAAGTAAGAAGAGTTTGAAGGTACCAAAGACGTAACCAGCAGTCGTAAATCAAAGGACAGACAATCAATACAATAGCCAAAAGAAAAGAGATAAAAAAAACAGTGATCTACAAACACTACACAGAAAAGGCTTGAGCAGAACCCACTGAAAACTGGGGGTGAAATTCAGTGTCGGATTTAGATAAAGAGAGGCTCTAGGCTACTCCACTTGTGAGGCCCCTCCCAATTCCCCACCTCCAGGACTGATGGAAGATGAAAGTGTGTTTAATCAATTTCAATAAAGGCAAAGATGGTGAGGTTTTTTTTTAAATTCTACCATATTCTGAAACTGTGTAAGGAAAATTACTGAAGGGTTGTTTAGAAAGCACAGTACGTTATGACAGCATATGTGTGAAAGTCCAATAACAGTGTTAAAAATAATGAACACCTTGGCCGGAGGCCCCCTAAATTGTGAGGCACTAGGCGTCAGCCTATCAAGCCTATAGGTAAATCCGGCACTGGTCAAATTACTCAAACATCAACAAGGTCTACAAATTAATAGTCTTCTTTCTTTTTATCATCATCTCATTGAAAATTAACTTGTTCTCGCCATGATATAGATGAAAAATTGCTGAATTGTCGTTAAACAACAATCACTTACTCTTTTTTCTTTTTTTTAAACAAAAAGTTTGTGTTGCTGGTTTAATTTTCTCAAACTGTATCTTATTCCTCTCATTTCTTAATCAGCCACAAACCGAACTTTAAATAGAAGAAAAAACATCATTTCGCCTTTCGATTTCTCCCAGACAACTCCTGTGACACGGTCACTTCATTTGTCTGGAAGCGTAAAAATGCTGAATTCTAAGCCACGTTCGGCTTCCTACAATACAACAAATCGTTCCACCACAGGGCGGGTATACCCTTTAAAGCCTATGGTATAATGTATTTGATTATTGTCTCGTTTTTGTCTTCAAGAACGTACCGTTTCACAAAAAGAAATGAATGGATATGAAACCATTGGTCTGATTAGTCCAATGTGGAGGTTTAACCAATGAAATCGCTCGTTCTATCTCATTCATTTATCTAAATAAAATGGAATCTTATTGCTCAAAATGAGGTCTAGATCTTGACATGAGTAACACCAAAGCTGTAACTTTTTTTATAATACAGGTAGACTTATTTCTACACAGCTTTATTGTAATATATTGCTAATTAAAGTTGTCATGGAAGTATACCTATACAAGAGTAACATAATCATTGTTTTTCCTTTTCCTTTTGGCCATTGTATTGTCCCTCCTTCTTCGATTTACGCTTCTAATTCTTAATGGTGATTAGTTATTCCGTGAAACTTTTAACTTATCTAAAAATCTACACTGGGAGGGAAAACTGTTGATACTTGTAAATGACCTGGATTTACAACGCTACATGTCATGATATTTTGTAATTTGATATGAGTCGTCAATCTAAGATACCAAAGGCTTAATAATCAGAAGTCGTCAATCTAAGATACCAAAGGCTTAATAATCAGAAGTCGTCAATCTAAGATACCAAAGGCTTAATAATCAGAAGTCGTCAATCTAAGATACCAAAGGCTTAATAATCAGAAGTCGTCAATTTAAGATACTAAAGGCTTAATAATCAGAAGTCGTCAATCCATGATACCAAAGGCTTAATAATTAGAAGTCGTCAATCTAAGATACCAAAGGCTTCATAATCAGAAGTCGTCAATCCATGATACCAAAGGCTTCATAATCAGAAGTCGTCAATCTAAGATACCAAAGGCTTCATAATCAGAAGTCGTCAATCTAAGATACCAAAGGCTTCATAATCAGAAGTCGTCAATCTAAGAGGGACAGACAACACAATGACTAAAAGAAAAAGGACAAAAGAACGATCTACAAAACATTACACAGAAAACTAAAAATCGAACAACAGGAATCCCACTAAAAACTGGGGCTGAACTCAGGTGCTCCGATAGGGTAAGCAGTTCCTGCTCCACATGTGGCACCCGTCGTGTTACTCTTGTTACAATACCGATGATAAGGTCATGAATGAGGAATGGATCGAGTAGTGATTACGATAAACGGAACATATCCGTAGTCATTTGAGAAACAGATATTCCGTAAGAGGTAACCAAGTCATAGTGGCGACCGCAAAACTTTCAAAATGATGGGCTTTTATACAGGTTTCACCTGAAATTTAATATAAGTGACAATGTATGAATTAATTTGTAGCTTTGGTACGACTTTACCGTACATCCCTTTAACTGGTTCTCGGAATTATATTACACCTATTCTACTCTCTTGTTAACTGGAGTGATACTGGGGAGGGGGGAGGGGGGGGGGGGTGCAACTGTGCCCTGTCGTCAATCATGTGATATATCAACCGGATTATTAAGACTACTCTCTAAGGGAGCTATTCCTGCCTGTTTTACAGCACCCTCTATCGACAATCATCTCCGGGTAATCGACGCCAGTGTAATATACCAACTGGGTTATTCTGGTTATCCGCTAGGGGATCTATTCTTGCCTGCTTTGCAACGTGTGCAATTAATATTAAACCTACGATATACAAGCACAATAAACCAAAAGTAACACATGGGATAAATAATAATACAATGTTATATTTATGATTTGATTTGATTTGATTTTTGGTGTTTAACGCCACTTTCAGCAATATTTCAGCTATATCATGGCGACCAGTTTTAGTGGTGGCAGAAGCCGTAGTACCCGGAGAGAACCACCGACCATGGGCAAGCAACTGGTAAACTTTATCACTTGCGGCTGCGAGTCGAATGCACCCTGTAATTTACAAATCCGGGCGCGAACCTCAATTTTGAGCGTACTTGATGATGGTTATAACAGAAACCCATTAAATTAGATATCTATGTTTTTATTACAAACTCGGTGACAAGTCATGAATGAAGAAATCAATCAATCAATCAATCAATCAATTATTCATTTAGTTCTTTTTAATGACAAATTGGTCTCGACTGACTGAGACTTATAAGCAAGCAGAAGCACGGACATTCACAAATACAAAATACAATACAAACGTTTTATTTTTAGTTGGGCATATTAAATAACAATAAACATAAGCTCTAATAAGCCTTTTACCGACATTCAACGCTTTATCATTAAAGATTCCGTAAAGTTGTATTGTCAATTGACAAAAGTTTTTGAACCATTGACTATGGATTTTGTTTTTATAGATATAGGGTCTAGTGCCTGTGACAGATATAGGGTCTAGTGCCTGTGACAGATATAGGGTCTAGTGCCTGTGATACATATAGGGTCTAGTGCCTGTGACAGATATAGGGTCTAGTGCCTGTGACAGATATAGGATCTAGTGCCTGTGACAGATATAGGGTCTAATGCCTGTGACAGATATAAGGTCTAGTGCCTGTGACAGATGTAGGTTCTAGTGTCTGTGACATATATAGGGTCTAGTGCGTGTGACACGTATAGGGTCTAGTGCCTGTGACACATATAGGGTCTAGTGCCTGTGACAGATATAGGGTCTAGTGCCTGTGACAGATGTAGGTTCTAGTGTCTGTGATATATATAGGGTCTAGTGCCTGTGACAGATATAGGGTCTAGTGCCTGTGACAGATATAGGGTCTAGTGCCTGTGACAGATGTAGGTATTAGTGTCTGTGACAGATATAGGGTCTAGTGCCTGTGACAGATATAGGGTTTAGTGCCTGTGACAGATATAGGGTCTAGTGCCTGTGACAGATATAGGGTCTAGTGCCTGTGACAGATATAGGGTCTAGTGCCTGTGACAGATATAGGGTCTAGTGCTTGTGACAGATATAGGGTTTAGTGCCTGTGACAGATATAGGGTCTAGTGCCTGTGACAGATATAGGGTCTAGTGCTTGTGACAGATATAGGGTCTAGTGCCTGTGACAGATATAGGGTCTAGTGCCTGTGACAGATATAGGGTCTAGTGCCTGTGACAGATGTAGGTTCTAGTGTCTGTGACATATATAGGGTCTAGTGCGTGTGACACATATAGGGTCTAGTGCCTGTGACACATATAGGGTCTAGTGCCTGTGACAGATATAGGGTCTAGTGCCTGTGACAGATGTAGGTTCTAGTGTCTGTGATATATATAGGGTCTAGTGCCTGTGACAGATATAGGGTCTAGTGCCTGTGACAGATATAGGGTCTAGTGCCTGTGACAGATGTAGGTATTAGTGTCTGTGACAGATATAGGGTCTAGTGCCTGTGACAGATATAGGGTTTAGTGCCTGTGACAGATATAGGGTCTAGTGCCTGTGACAGATATAGGGTCTAGTGCCTGTGACAGATATAGGGTCTAGTGCCTGTGACAGATATAGGGTCTAGTGCTTGTGACAGATATAGGGTTTAGTGCCTGTGACAGATATAGGGTCTAGTGCCTGTGACAGATATAGGGTCTAGTGCTTGTGACAGATATAGGGTCTAGTGCCTGTGACAGATATAGGGTCTAGTGCCTGTGACAGATATAGGGTCTAGTGCCTGTGACAGATGTAGGTTCTAGTGTCTGTGACATATATAGGGTCTAGTGCGTGTGACACATATAGGGTCTAGTGCCTGTGACACATATAGGGTCTAGTGCCTGTGACAGATATAGGGTCTAGTGCCTGTGACAGATGTAGGTTCTAGTGTCTGTGATATATATAGGGTCTAGTGCCTGTGACAGATATAGGGTCTAGTGCCTGTGACAGATATAGGGTCTAGTGCCTGTGACAGATGTAAGTTTTAGTGTCTGTGACAGATATAGGGTCTAGTGCCTGTGACAGATATAGGGTCTAGTGCCTGTGACAGATATAGGGTCTAGTGCCTGTGACAGATGTAGGTTTTAGTGTCTGTGACAGATATAGGGTCTAGTGCCTGTGACAGATATAGGGTTTAGTGCCTGTGACAGATATAGGGTCTAGTGCCTGTGACAGATATAGGGTCTAGTGCCTGTGACAGATATAGGGTCTAGTGCCTGTGACAGATATAGGGTCTAGTGCTTGTGACAGATATAGGGTTTAGTGCCTGTGACAGATATAGGTTCTAGTGTCTGTGACAGATATAGGGTCTAGTGCCTGTGACAGATATAGGGTCTAGTGCCTGTGACAGATATAGGGTCTAGTGCCTGTGACAGATATAGGGTCTAGTGCCTGTGACAGATGTAGGGTCTAGTGCCTGTGACAGATATAGGGTCTAGTGACTGTGACAGATATAGGGTCTAGTGCCTGTGACAGATATAGGGTCTAGTGCTTGTGACAGATATAGGTTCTAGTGCCTGTGACAGATATAGGGTTTAGTGCCTGTGACAGATATAGAGTCTAGTGCCTGTGACAGATATAGGGTCTAGTGCCTGTGACAGATATAGGGTCTAGTGCTTGTGACAGATGTAGGGTTTAGTGCCTGTGACAGATATAGGGTCTAGTGCCTGTGACAGATATAGGGTTTAGTGCCTGTGACAGATATAGGTTCTAGTGCCTGTGACAGATGTAGGTTCTAGTGCCTGTGACAGATAAAGGGTTTAGTGCCTGTGACAGATATAGGTTCTAGTGCCTGTGACAGATGTAGGTTCTAGTGCCTGTGACAGATATAGGGTTTAGTGCCTGTGACAGATATAGGGTTTAGTGCCTGTGACAGATATAGGTTCTAGTGCCTGTGACAGATGTAGGTTCTAGTGCCTGTGACAGATATAGGGTTTAGTGCCTGTGACAGATGTAGGTTCTAGTGTCTGTGACAGATATAGGGTCTAGTGTTTGTGACAGATGTAGGTTCTAGTGCCTGTGACAGATATAGGGTCTAGTGCCTATGACAGATGTAGGTTCTAGTGCCTGTGACAGATATAGGGTTTAGTGCCTGTGACAGATGTAGGTTCTAGTGCCTGTGACAGATATAGGGTCTAGTGCCTGTGACAGATGTAGGGTCTAGTGCCTGTGACATATATAGGGTCTAGTGCCTGTGACAGATGTAGGTTCTAGTGCCTGTGACAGATATAGGGTCTAGTGCCTGTGACAGATATAGGGTCTAGTGCCTGTGACAGATGTAGGTTCTAGTGCCTGTGACAGATATAGGGTCTAGTGCCTGTGACAGATATAGGGTCTAGTGCCTGTGACAGATGTAGGTTCTAGTGCCTGTGACATATATAGGGTTTAGTGCCTGTGACAACCCATCGTGGTCGTCATCGTATTGTAATTGGATATACAAAAATTGTTATATGCAATCAGTGCCTATCACCACTAAAGTTGTAGTTCGAATCCCGCTCATGGCACCGTCTACTCCATAAAACATTATGTGATAAAGTTTGTCAGTGACTTCCGGTATGTCGATAGTTTTCTCTGGGTAATCCGGATTCCTCCACCAATAAAACTGAAAATATAATTGAAATATTGTTGAAAGTGGCGTTAAACGCCATATCCATAACCCTCTAGTGCCTGTTACAGAATTAAAGCAGACAACATTAAGATAGCTGCGGTAGCTCTTCAATTATCTTTTTACCACAGCTAGTATCCAAGCTGATCAGACACGGTGATGAAAGATGTTGGGTGTGTCATTGTACGGACTTGATATTGCTAATTAAAAAAAATATCCACGAGTTATCTCCCTTTTTCTGTATTATTCAAATACAATCTCCAATGATTTATACAATCATTGTCTACGAGTCAATCACACATTTACAAACAGAATGTAATCATACATCAAACACACCGATTTACATGGATTTGGCACAAATAAACAAGAATAAGAATAAGAATAAGAATAAGAATCAGTTTATTTGTCAATTAAGACGCCCATAAAGAGCAGTATAATCAATACAAACAAAAGAAGCAATGCATCAAATGAAAAGTTTAACACCCAGAGCTCTGCGGAAACGAAGCACTCAATTGTGGGTTTTTTTTAAACGGTCAAATAAAAAGATCGTTATAAAGCTACGGTTTGTCAATAAAAACTTACTTATACTACTATACTACTATATCAAGAAAGAAAATTTGAAACATAAGATAATAACATTATACAGTATATAGGTATGTTTAAAGATGTGGATAAAGGGGGGGGGGGGAGATACCGTCAAACCTGTATATAAAGGAGGGATACCGTCAAACCTGTATATAAAGGAGGTACCGTCAAACCTGTATATAAAGGAGGTACCGTCAAACCTGTATATAAAGGGGGATACCGTCAAACCTGTATATAAAGGGGGGATACCGTCAAACCTGTATATAAAGGGGGATACCGTCAAACCTGTATATAAAGGAGGGATACCGTCAAACCTGTATATAAAGGAGGTACCGTCAAACCTGTATATAAAGGGGGGATACCGTCAAACCTGTATATAAAGGGGGGATACCGTTAAACCTGTATATAAAGGGGGGATACCGTCAAACCTGTATATAAAGGGGGGATACCGTCAAACCTGTATATAAAGGGGGGATACCGTCAAACCTGTATATAAAGGGGGGATACCGTTAAACCTGTATATAAAGGGGGGATACCGTCAAACCTGTATATAAAGGGGGGATACCGTCAAACCTGTATATAAAGGGGGGATACCGTTAAACCTGTATATAAAGGGGGGATACCGTCAAACCTGTATATAAAGGAGGTACCGTCAAACCTGTATATAAAGGAGGTACCGTCAAACCTGTATATAAAGGGGGATACCGTCAAACCTGTATATAAAGGGGGGATACCGTCAAACCTGTATATAAAGGGGGATACCGTCAAACCTGTATATAAAGGAGGGATACCGTCAAACCTGTATATAAAGGAGGTACCGTCAAACCTGTATATAAAGGGGGGATACCGTCAAACCTGTATATAAAGGGGGATACCGTTAAACCTGTATATAAAGGGGGATACCGTTAAACCTGTATATAAAGGGGGATACCGTCAAACCTGTATATAAAGGGGGATACCGTCAAACCTGTATATAAAGGGGGATACCGTTAAACCTGTATATAAAGGGGGGATACCGTCAAACCTGTATATAAAGGGGGATACCGTCAAACCTGTATATAAAGGGGGATACCGTCAAACCTGTATATAAAGGGGGATACCGTCAAACCTGTATATAAAGGGGGATACCGTCAAACCTGTATATAAAGGGGGATACCGTCAAACCTGTATATAAAGGGGGATACCGTCAAACCTGTATATAAAGGGGGATACCGTCAAACCTGTATATAAAGGGGGGATACCGTCAAACCTGTATATAAAGGGGGATACCGTCAAACCTGTATATAAAGGGGGATACCGTCAAACCTGTATATAAAGGGGGATACCGTCAAACCTGTATATAAAGGGGGGATACCGTCAAACCTGTATATAAAGGGGGGATACCGTCAAACCTGTATATAAAGGGGGATACCGTCAAACCTGTATATAAAGGGGGATACCGTCAAACCTGTATATAAAGGGGGGATACCGTCAAACCTGTATATAAAGGGGGATACCGTCAAACCTGTATATAAAGGGGGATACCGTCAAACCTGTATATAAAGGAGGTACCGTCAAACCTGTATATAAAGGGGGATACCGTCAAACCTGTATATAAAGGGGGATACCGTCAAACCTGTATATAAAGGGGGATACCGTCAAACCTGTATATAAAGGGGGATACCGTCAAACCTGTATATAAAGGGGGATACCGTCAAACCTGTATATAAAGGAGGTACCGTCAAACCTGTATATAAAGGGGGATACCGTCAAACCTGTATATAAAGGGGGATACCGTCAAACCTGTATATAAAGGGGGATACCGTCAAACCTGTATATAAAGGAGGTACCGTCAAACCTGTATATAAAGGGGGATACCGTCAAACCTGTATATAAAGGGGGATACCGTCAAACCTGTATATAAAGGGGGATACCGTCAAACCTGTATATAAAGGGGGATACCGTCAAACCTGTATATAAAGGGGGATACCGTCAAACCTGTATATAAAGGAGGTACCGTCAAACCTGTATATAAAGGGGGATACCGTCAAACCTGTATATAAAGGGGGATACCGTCAAACCTGTATATAAAGGGGGATACCGTCAAACCTGTATATAAAGGGGGATACCGTCAAACCTGTATATAAAGGAGGTACCGTCAAACCTGTATATAAAGGGGGATACCGTCAAACCTGTATATAAAGGGGGATACCGTCAAACCTGTATATAAAGGAGGGATACCGTCAAACCTGTATATAAAGGGGGATACCGTCAAACCTGTATATAAAGGAGGTACCGTCAAACCTGTATATAAAGGGGGGATACCGTCAAACCTGTATATAAAGGGGGATACCGTCAAACCTGTATATAAAGGGGGATACCGTCAAACCTGTATATAAAGGAGGTACCGTCAAACCTGTATATAAAGGGGGATACCGTCAAACCTGTATATAAAGGGGGATACCGTCAAACCTGTATATAAAGGAGGGATACCGTCAAACCTGTATATAAAGGGGGATACCGTCAAACCTGTATATAAAGGGGGATACCGTCAAACCTGTATATAAAGGAGGGATACCGTCAAACCTGTATATAAAGGGGGATACCGTCAAACCTGTATATAAAGGGGGGGGTACCGTCAAACCTGTATATAAAGGGGGATACCGTCAAACCTGTATATAAAGGGGGATACCGTCAAACCTGTATATAAAGGGGGATACCGTCAAACCTGTATATAAAGGGGATACCGTCAAACCTGTATATAAAGGGGGGGGGTACCGTCAAACCTGTATATAAAGGAGGGATACCGTCAAACCTGTATATATATAAAGGGGGATACCGTCAAACCTGTATATAAAGGGGGGGGGTACCGTCAAACCTGTATATAAAGGGGGATACCGTCAAACCTGTATATAAAGGGGGGATACCGTCAAACCTGTATATAAAGGGGGATACCGTCAAACCTGTATATAAAGGGGGATACCGTCAAACCTGTATATAAAGGGGGATACCGTCAAACCTGTATATAAAGGGGGGATACCGTCAAACCTGTATATAAAGGGGGGATACCGTCAAACCTGTATATAAAGGGGGGATACCGTCAAACCTGTATATAAAGGGGGATACCGTTAAACCTGTATATAAAGGGGGGATACCGTCAAACCTGTATATAAAGGGAGATACCGTCAAACCTGTATATAAAGGGGGATACCGTCGAACCTGTATATAAAGGGGGATACCGTCAAACCTGTATATAAAGGGGGGATACCGTCAAACCTGTATATAAAGGGGGGATACCGTTAAACCTGTATATAAAGGGGGGATACCGTTAAACCTGTATATAAAGGGGGTACCGTCAAACCTGTATATAAAGGGGGATACCGTCAAACCTGTATATAAAGGGGGGATACCGTTAAACCTGTATATAAAGGAGGTACCGTCAAACCTGTATATAAAGGGGGATACCGTCAAACCTGTATATAAAGGGGGATACCGTCAAACCTGTATATAAAGGGGGATACCGTCAAACCTGTATATAAAGGGGGGATACCGTTAAACCTGTATATAAAGGGGGGATACCGTCAAACCTGTATATAAAGGGGGGATACCGTCAAACCTGTATATAAAGGGGGGATACCGTCAAACCTGTATATAAAGGGGGGATACCGTCAAACCTGTATATAAAGGGGGATACCGTTAAACCTGTATATAAAGGAGGTACCGTCAAACCTGTATATAAAGGGGGATACCGTCAAACCTGTATATAAAGGAGGTACCGTCAAACCTGTATATAAAGGGGGATACCGTCAAACCTGTATATAAAGGGGGGATACCGTTAAACCTGTATATAAAGGGGGATACCGTCAAACCTGTATATAAAGGGGGGATACCGTCAAACCTGTATATAAAGTGGGGATACCGTCAAACCTGTATATAAAGGGGGGATACCGTCAAACCTGTATATAAAGGGGGGATACCGTCAAACCTGTATATAAAGGGGGGATACCGTCAAACCTGTATATAAAGGGGGGATACCGTCAAACCTGTATATAAAGGGGGATACCGTCAAACCTGTATATAAAGGGGGATACCGTCAAACCTGTATATAAAGGGGGGGGGGGGTACCGTCAAACCTGTATATAAAGGGGGATACCGTCAAACCTGTATATAAAGGGGGGATACCGTCAAACCTGTATATAAAGGGGGATACCGTCAAACCTGTATATAAAGGGGGATACCGTCAAACCTGTATATAAAGGGGGGATACCGTCAAACCTGTATATAAAGGAGGTACCGTCAAACCTGTATATAAAGGAGGGATACCGTCAAACCTGTATATAAAGGGGGATACCGTCAAACCTGTATATAAAGGGGGATACCGTCAAACCTGTATATAAAGGGGGATACCGTCAAACCTGTATATAAAGGGGGGGGGTACCGTCAAACCTGTATATAAAGGGGGATACCGTCAAACCTGTATATAAAGGGGGGATACCGTCAAACCTGTATATAAAGGGGTGGAGGTCGTCGTGGTCGTGATCGTATGGTAGTTGGATTTACAACTACCTGTGCAATCAGTGCCTTTTCACCACTAAGATTTGTAAGTTAGAACCCCGTTCATGGCTAGGTGTACTCGATACAACATTGTGATAAAGTTTGTCAGTGACTTGCGACAGGAAGGTGGTTTCCTCCGCCACGATATAACTGAAATATTTTTTAAAGTTGCGTTAAACACCATAATCTAAGCCAAACTTAAGGCCACTCAAGGGAACTTGAAAATGCGGTCTTTATGAGCAGGTGTCCTCCTTTATATACAGATTAAAAGTATATGCACTATTCATTAATGTGTTGTGTCCCAGGAATCGCCATGACTACCCAATACTATATCAAATATGGCTTTAGATGTTAATTATTGATCAATAAACAAAATTTACACAATAAAACATTATTGCCATTATTAGTTTTTAATTGTTTTCTCCGGGTACTCCGGCCCATCCTGAGATAAAGTCTGTGACTTACGACAGGTCGATTGTTTTCTCCAGGTACTCCGGCCCATCCTGAGATAAAGTCAGTGACTTACGACAGGTCGGTTGTTTTCTCCGGGTACTCCGGTCCATCCTGAGATAAAGGCAGTGACTTACGACAGGTCGGTTGTTTTCTCCGGGTACTCCGGCCCACCCTGAGATAAAGTCAGTGACTTACGACAGGTCGATTGTTTTCTCCGGGTACTCCGGCCCATCCTGAGATAAAGGCAGTGACTTACGACAGGTCGGTTGTTTTCTCCGGGTACTCCGGCCTATCCTGAGATAAAGGCAGTGACTTACGACAGGTCGATTGTTTTCTCCGGGTACTCCAGCCCATCCTGAGATAAAGTCAGTGACTTACGACAGGTCGGTTGTTTTCTCCGGGTACTCCGGCCCATCCTGAGATAAAGTCAGTGACTTACGACAGGTCGGTTGTTTTCTCCGGGTACTCCGGCCCATCCTGAGATAAAGGCAGTGACTTACGACAGGCCGGTTGTTTTCTCCGGGTACTCCGGCCCATCCTGAGATAAAGTCAGTGACTTACGACAGGTCGATTGTTTTCTCCGGGTACTCCGGCCCATCCTGAGATAAAGTCAGTGACTTACGACAGGTCGGTTGTTTTCTCCGGATACTCCGGCCCATCCTCAGATAAAGTCACTGACTTACGACAGATCGATTGTTTTCTCCGGGTACTCCGGCCCATCCTGAGATAAAGTCAGTGACTTACGACAGGTCGGTTGTTTTCTCCGGGTACTCCGGCCCATCCTGAGATAAAGTCAGTGACTTACGACAGGTCGATTGTTTTCTCCAGGTACTCCGGCCCATCCTGAGATAAAGTCAGTGACTTACGACAGGTCGATTGTTTTCTCCGGGTACTCCGGCCCATCCTGAGATAAAGTCAGTGACTTACGACAGGTCGATTGTTTTCTCCAGGTACTCCGGCCCATCCTGAGATAAAGTCAGTGACTTACGACAGGTCGGTTGTTTTCTCCGGGTACTCCGGTTTCCTCCGACAATAAAGCTGACCGCCACGATATAACAGAAATATTGTAGAAAGTGGCGTTAAACACCATAAACCAAACCTAGATCAAACTTATACTGTGACCTATTTTTAGGACGAACATATTATAGATCCCTTGTCCCACTGATAAGTACATATGTATACTAGTATATAGCTTATTAGTTTGATGTAGCCGGAATTATTTTTAGGTTATATATTGCCTAATTTACCTGTACAATTATATTTTTACCTGTATGATTATATTTTTACCTGTACATGATAAATCATTTTAATTTTATAAAAGGTTATAAACACGGTATAGATATCTTTGGTTAACCATTAGAGCATTACTTATATATACCCGGATCTGTCATCTCTGTAGTAGGTGGGTCACAACATGTAAATCCCTAATTCTTAATAGAGGGTCAATATGCATGGGTTATTCGTTGTGCATTGTTTAATTGGTCGGGTTAGGGTTATGGTGTTAAACACCACTTAACAATATTTCAGTTTTATCGTGGCGGTCAGTTTTATTTGTGGATTTGATTTGATTTGATTTGATTTGATTTATTGTGTTTGAACGCCACTTTCAGCAATATTTCAGCTATATCATGGCGAACAGTTTTAGTGGTGGAGCAGGCCGGGGTACCAGGAGAGAACCACCGACTATGGGCAAGCAACTGGTAAACTTTATCACTTGCGGCTGTGAGTCGAGTGCACCCTTTTTGTCATTTACAAAGCCGGGCGTGAACCCACGCCGTATTGGTGATAGGCTTGTATGAGTTGTTTGGTAATCCAACTACCCAACTCATTGAGCCACCCGGGTCTCCTTTTTATTGGTGGAGGAAACATGAAACCATCGTGCCCGGTGAAAACCAGCAACCTGTCGCAAGTCACTGACAAACTGTTTAACATAATGTTGTATCGAGTATACCTCGCCATGAGCGGTATTCGAACTCACAACGTTAGTGGTGATGGGCATTGATTACATAGGTAATTGTAAATCCAACTACCACGACCACGACGGTCCCTCAAATAAATAGAAATATAAAAAAGGCTGACAAAGGATAATGTTAAGCGAATATATTTTTATTTTCTTATAAAATAAAATGACATTGATATAAACCTTTGATTGTGTTTCGTCCGTGTTTCAGTTATAACATTGGGGGTAAGATTTTTTGGTGGGTGAAACCGCAATTGATTTTTATGATATTCTATGTAAGGGGTCGTCGTGGTCGTGATCTATGCTATTTGGATTTACAATTACCTGTGTAATCAGTGCCTATCACCACTTAAGTTGTGAGTTGGAACCCCGTTCATGGCTAGGTGTACTCGATACAACATTATGTGGTAAAGTTTGTCAGTGATTTGCGACAGGTCAGTGGTTTTCTCTGGGTACTCCGGTTTCCTCCACCAATAAAACTGACCGCCTCGATACAGCTGAAAATAAAAACAGAAATATTATTGGAAGTGGCGTTAAACACCATAAACCAAACCATATTATTTTAGCTTGTTTTTCTACATTAGGTCTTGCAGCCGCAAGTGATAAAGTTTACCAGTTGCTTGCCCATGGTTGGTGGTTCTCTCCGGGTACTCCGGTTTCTTCCACCACTAAAACTGGTCGCCATGATATAGCTGAAATATTGCTGAAAGTGGCGTTAAAACACACACACACACAAAACCAAAACCAATCTACATTAGGTACAGGTAGAACTTTTATTGACTTGAACTTTCTTATGCACCGTCACCTGGTGCCTCATGCAGTTAACCAGCTAACTAAAACTTATACATGTAATTAATTATGTCAATTGTCTATACAGTACTATATATGGTATTAAGTCGTTGTGTCCCGCGTATATTCACGTGTTAATCACAAGTGTCAATCATGTTTGTGCCCCGTTTTGGGTCCATGATTGGTGAATAATTATCTTATCAATGGACTTAACCTTCTAATTTCTAAGCACTTCCTGTTAAGTTAAACCAAACTGTTTTCGAATGTGTGAAAAGCCAAACAACCATTGAAGTATTTAAGTGGAATAAAATGTGCAGCTTGCTCTATCAAGAAAAAGAAGAAAAATCATCTCTAATTTAACTGTAAATAAAATGAAAAGCAAAAGTACCACATTGTCGGAACCGAATTCTAAAACCAAACATCAAAATCGTAGAAAGAGGCAAAATCGATATCAATAACACAAATATATGAACGCTCATTTTCCTGGCTTGGTACAGGCACTTCGATAAAAAGTGGCGAGTTTAAACTAGTTTTATGTGCCCAAACCTCCCGTCTTAATGAAATGATGCGGTCATACAAGTGCTTTCCGTGTATTAGATAAAATGTAGATACATTGTACAATTACTTACTATATAGCTATACTGGTACGTACTAGCTCAAGTGTAAGCAGACATATGACTTAATCTGTATAGCTATACTGGTACGTACTAGTTCAAGTGTAAGCAGACATATGACTTAATCTGTATAGCTATACTGGTACGTACTAGCTCAAGTGTAAGCAGACATATGACTTAATCTGTATAGCTATACTGGTACGTACTAGTTCAAGTGTAAGCAGACATATGACTTAATCTGTATAGCTATACTGGTACGTACTAGCTCAAGTGTAAGCAGACATATGACTTAATCTGTATAGCTATACTGGTACGTACTAGCTCAAGTGTAAGCAGACATATGACTTAATCTGTATAGTTATTCTGGTACGTACTAGCTCAAGTGTAAGCAGACATATGACTTAATCTGTATAGCTATACTGGTACGTACTAGCTCAAGTGTAAGCAGACATATGACTTAATCTGTATAGCTATACTGGTACGTACTAGCTCAAGTGTAAGCAGACATATGACTTAATCTGTATAGTTATACTGGTACGTACTAGCTCAAGTGTAAGCAGACATATGACTTAATCTGTATAGTTATACTGGTACGTACTAGCTCAAGTGTAAGCAGACATATGACTTAATCTGTATAGTTATTCTGGTACGTACTAGCTCAAGTGTAAGCAGACATATGACTTAATCTGTATAGCTATACTGGTACGTACTAGCTCAAGTGTAAGCAGACATATGACTTAATCTGTATAGCAGTGTCGTTTTATTTATCTATAAAAAATGTACATGGAAAAACTATTTGTAGACACGACATTGTGCTTAAATGCCTTGCGCCGACTACACACCACTGATCTGTCACAAGCTTAACGATGCACAATGAAGTATTGTGAATTACAATGGGGAAAACGGGTATGGAAGTGACCCGTCACCCGACCAATCCTCACACCTTAAAAGAAAGATAGTCTGCAGTAACTAAAGGAATCAAATGGACATTACTTTTTATGGAAAGAAAGTTTAAACAGTGATGACAAACAATTCCACCATTATTAACCACGCATTACATTAACGGAGATACGATTGCTGGTGCTATGCTGGCTAACTTATGTGGTTAACTGACTTACTTTGGTTCGAAGCCCTTTTAAAAACCAACGGCTTTTAAATTACATCGATATATATGAAATGTTGAGGAAGGTAAGAATTAAACAGTGACAGAACTAAGTATTTGTTGTCGTGATTGCCAGTTGACCGACTCCCTTAAATAAACAGTGACAGAATTAAGTATTTGTTGTGGTGATTGCCAGTTGACCGACTCCCTAAAATAAACAGTGACAGAACTAAGTATTTGTTGTCGTGATTGCCAGTTGACCGACTCCCTAAAATAAACAGTGACAGAACTAAGTATTTGTTGTGGTGATTGCCAGTTGACCGACTCCCTAAAAACAGTGACAGAACTAAGTATTTGTTGTCGTGATTGCCAGTTGACCGACTCCCTAAAATAAACAGTGACAGAACTAAGTATTTGTTGTGGTGATTGCCAGTTGACCGACTCCCTAAAAACAGTGACAGAACTAAGTATTTGTTGTCGTGATTGCCAGTTGACCGACTCCCTAAAATAAACAGTGACAGAACTAAGTATTTGTTGTCGTGATTGCCAGTTGACCGACTCCCTAAAATAAACAGTGACAGAACTAAGTATTTGTTGTCGTGATTGCCAGTTGACCGACTCCCTAAAAACAGTGACAGAACTAAGTATTTGTTGTCGTGATTGCCAGTTGACCGACTCCCTAAAATAAACAGTGACAGAACTAAGTATTTGTTGTGGTGATTGCCAGTTGACCGACTCCCTAAAAACAGTGACAGAACTAATTATTTGTTGTCGTGATTGCCAGTTGACCGACTCCCTAAAATAAACAGTGACAGAACTAAGTATTTATTGTCGTGATTGCCAGTTGACCGACGAATAACAACTTTAGTAGCCAAGTAAAATTCTTGAGGCCCAGCAACTGACTAAGCACACATGAAATAGCAAAAATTTCAATAGAAAGCTGGGATCAGTGTCGGATATTATTTCACATGTATAATATGTGTGCGAATGTGTTATAGTCCTATTTGCACCGGCCCTTGGTTTCCTCTGCATTTGTACAACTACCGTACAGTACTTGTCCATGTGCATAGGAGACGGGGAGGACTTGACCACTACACTACATGTAAATTAACCATTGATGTCTGATGTGGCCAACAATGTCATAGTCGACGGCACTTAATTATTGTTATTATAATTATTATTAGTATAAGTATTTAGTATATTTTATGGGCAGTTTTGTTCATTGTAACGTACAATATTTATATTTATATTTTTTAATGTTATTGTTTATGAATCACTGTAATGACTTTGCCCCTTGTGGGCCCTCTATTGGACAATACAAATTCTTATTTTTATTCTACTTGTGAGGCCCCTCCCAATTCCCCACCTACACGACTGGAGGAAGATGGAAGTGTGTTTAATCAATTTGAATAAAAGCGAAGATGATGAAGGTTTTTTTTTTTTTTTTTAATTCTGCAATATTCTGAAATGGGGTGCAACTGTGTAAGGAAAATTGCTAAAGGGTTGTTTAGAAAGTACAGTACGTTATGACAGCATAAGTGTGAAAGTCCAATAACAGTGTTAAAAATACTATACACCTTGGTCGGAGGCCCCCTAAATGTTGAGGCCCTAGGCTTCAGCCTATCGAACCTATGGGTAAATCCGGCACTGGCTGGGATACTATCTGAATATTTTAAGGAACCAAGGCCAGATTTTAGTGATCGTATGCTATTCGGCCCCTGTTGTGTCAAGTTTATCTTTGAATAAATGAAAACACTGAATCATAAAATATTCTCTGCTTTATTTTTTAGCATTGCACTTTTTACCATTTAAGGCATTTTCATATAGACACCATATACAGATCCAGTAGCTTCTGTATCCAAATTTCAATTAAGTTTTGACAATTGATGGAAGAAAAAGTCTAAAGACGTCACTCTTTTATATTTTTTTCGGATATATGTTTTTTACAAAGTCCCGTGGAAGCTTGACGTCAGAAATTTACGCAAGCGATCACTTAGTTACCATCATTTTACAATAATCAATATCTACACCATTTGCTTGTTTATTTTGTTCTGGAAAAACGTTCAAAATTGTAAATTCCGAGCATCTTTATTTTTGTTCATGAAGTATTTCATGCGTTAAAATTCGGAGTCATTTAAAATTGGAATTTTTTTTTAATTAAAAAAAAGAGATTTTGATACGAAACGATGGCTAAAGTTAAACGACCAGTCATAGAAGGTTAGCGAGACCTCTGCCTGCGTGGGAGGGGTACGAAATTCAAACCGTGTTGTTGTTATCTTTGAGATTTCTGTTTGTATCTTGACACAGTGTGTGTTTATTTGTAATAACTGTTGACATAATCTTGGATGAAAGTATTAATAAGTTGAAATATACGTAAAAGATATCGACATTTCGATAGATAATTTCTGTCTATTCTTAGGAAGATTAGTTTGTTTGGAGAAAGGAATTAAGCAGATACTATGTCTATAGAGTATAAGTATGTATATCATTATATTTTTTAAGCTTTATTTATCAATTTTTATTATGTGTTTATTTTCGTATCTATAATTGACCTATATATTTTCGAGCAGGTGCACGTGACCTGAAGAAAAAAAATGCAGACTTAAGGTCAGGGTCGAATCGAATACACAGAGGAAAAGTGTCTGAAATCAGTGTCGACGACAATGTCAGCTTCAGTGATTTTAGCAGTATGATGTGATATTTCTAGTTTAAGACACAAGTTGATTAGTTCGTTAAGAGTAAAAGAGGGTTAAAATATTATTAAATGCTACAAGATTATTGCAATCTTAAGACTTGACTTTTGGTGTTGAAGACCTTGTTATTTCATAATCTATCTCGTTTTCTCACAATTTCTTACTACTATAGATATTATAGAAATATTGAATCTAGTGTGTTATTATATTTTGCTATGGACACACCTGAGGCCTTTAAGGCAAGGATCCTGTCCCTATACTCTTGTCCAGACAGTTACAACTGTATATACACATTATACAGTACATTCAAATTTTGTTATTATTTATTATCGTCTATTTGGAAACTGATTTAAAATTTTGGCTTCACTATTCGTTGGGCATGCTGCACAAAAATCAAAATTGCATAATCTTCAATATGATGAAGGAGGCAATCATATGGCAGAAGCAGAAGTTCAAATGGCAAAAATATTTGTATGTTTTCTGATAATTTTTCAGCTTTCTACCCCAATGTAAAATAATTTTAATTATTTACGATTAAAGATTTACAAATCATTGCTGATGAATCGTGTGTTCGGTAACAGAATTTATGTCTTTTGTTTGAGGTATAATTGTAGAGAAGTGCCCCCTTTGTGGCCGTGATCGTATGGCAGTTGGATTTATAATTACCTGTGCAATCAGTGACTATCACCACTATAAAGTTGCGAGTTTGACCCTGGTCAGGCGAGGTGTACTCGATACAACATTATGTGATAAAGTTTGTCAGTGACTTGCGACAGGTCGGTGGTTACCTCCACCAATAAAACTGACTGCCATGAAATAACTGAAATAAGTGGCATTAAACACCATAAACCAAACCTATAACTGTAGACCAACAACCTTTCATTCATAACAATATGATCGTATATAAAGGAATAAAGAGGCGTATAATATAGAAGATGTCAATGTTTTCTACAATAAATATGGAAGATTTCTCATTTATTTCTATCAAATTGATATTCTGATCTGGGAATTAAGAGTCCATTGATATTGTGAGGTCACACATGGTCACCATTATATATATTGACCACCAAAAAATGCATGCTCGTTAAAATTTGTTGGTTAATGATTGTAACCATCGATCGATATTATATACATATTCAACCTTGCAAATTTGACATTTAATTTTGATTGAATTTGATTAAAAATGAAAATAAATATTGTTTATGCAAAAATGTACATGTACAAACATGTACACTATAAAATTGTAAATTTAATAATTTTTGTGTAAACATTGAATCTTGTCGTTTAGCACAGTAACAATTGCATTCACAGACATACATCTACCTAAAAATGCATAACAGTCCTCGAAATGAAAATTTTAATTTATTGGTCCAAATCAAATTCTTGAATTTATTTTTATATACAATGTATATAGTTCTTAATAAAAACTGAATAAATTACTGTCCAAACCAAGTTTTACTAGTGTTGTGCTGGAGGACCGGTGCTCATCGTGAGGACTGCTATAACAATGTTTTAATATATTTGTTGACAACTGGCATCTCACCTTGTTATGTTGATGGTATCTAATAATTATTTAATTTACCAAGTCAACTTCTGTGGTATGTTAAGTATTGATGTGGTGAAATACAATACTGGTATTTCATACCAAGTCAACTTCTGTGGTATATGTTAAGTATTGATGTGGTGAAATACAATACTGGTATTTCATACCAAGTCAACTTCTGTGGTATATGTTAAGTATTGATGTGGTGAAATACAATACTGGTATTTCATACCAAGTCAACTTCTGTGGTATATGTTAAGTATTGATGTGGTGAAATACAATACTGGTATTTCATACCAAGTCAACTTCTGTGGTATATGTTAAGTATTGATGTGGTGAAATACAATGCTGGTATTTCATACCAAGTCAACTTCTGTGCTATGTTAAAGTAATATTACACCAGTTTTGGGTGAAGAAAATTTTTCCCTGAAAATTCAATTTGGAATACGGCGGTACCTTTACTAAGCTATTCATGCATGTTTCAAGTCGAAATATGTTCCCAACAACTAGAAATCTGCAAATCCGTGTGCATGTTTATCGTCCTTGCCATTATTGTGGAGACTGATTAACTTTCGGTTGTTTTGTTCCGATGATTGTCGATCATAACCTTGTGAAGAAAATTTTTGGTCCGATGATTGCCGATCATGACCTCGTGAAGAAAAGATAAACAATCATGGATGCTGAGGTAAACACGCACACATTCCTGACAATGATTATTGAGGAATTTGTCTGTTTCATGTCGTGTGAACCAATTTTTTGGGGGCAATTATTCTTATGTGGTACACACGGAATATATATATATTTTTTTTCATCAACTGAACATTGCACATGAGCGATAATCTCCCCGAAAGAGTTCAAATCTTGTGTCACGCGCATATCATTTGCATTACTGTCTGTACTGGATGGACAACAGAATTATCTGCTGTCAAATATTTTGCGATTTGCTCTTAAAATCTGCTTTTGAGTGGATTTTTAATGTTATGCAGTTGATTTTAGTGAAAATATTTAATCCAAAAATTCCACGATATTTGCCTTTCTACCTACCTAAGTCTACCTACATTGTAAGTCTGTTCCAAATGCAGGAGATCAGCTTGCTCCTCTATATTTGGTTCTACTTCATTTAATTCATTGTCTATTTGGTTTAATTGTCTTCTTCCGGTTGTTGTCTATGTATCGCTATAAGTATGGTCGTACATCATAGGGTGATTTTGTCACAGCTTGTCGAGTCTGTTTTCAATATTTTTTATGCTTTTGGCCGTGATAACTGATTCTGGTAGATTATTCCAATCTTCGACTACTCTGTTTGTGAAATAGTATTTACGTATGTCCAATCTAGATCTGTTCTTGGTTAGCTTTAGTGAATGTCCACGAGTCTGATGAAAAGTACTCTTGTTGACGGGCAATAAATCCTGTCACACGCTTGTCATAGATTCCAGTTAACTTGAAAGTTTCTATCATATCGCCTCTTATGCGCCTATATCTCAGTGACGGGAATTTTAGTTTCCTTAATCGCTCTTCATAGGTCAAGTTCTTCATATCCGGTAACATTTTAGTGGCTCTACGTTGGACATTCTCGATTGTCTCTACATCTTTAGTTTTATATGGGTTCCAAACGCTACTCGCATATTCTAGGTTAGATCTGACAAGTGATTTGAATAATAAACAGAATGTTTTGAAGTCCAAATATTTAAATGATCTCCTGATTATCCCAACTATTTTATTTGCCTTGTTTACTTGTGTCTGGATATGCTTATCGAAGTTAAGCTTTGAGTCTATTATAACTCCAATGTCTTTTTCCGATTCAACTGATCCTAAGGTGGCGTATGATCCCGAGTATGTTGGCATCGTGTAATTTGTAGTTCTTTGTTGATGGCGTTTACCAGTGATTGACAGGACTTTACACTTACCAGTGATTGACAGGACTTTACACTTACCAGTGATTGACAGGACTTTACACTTACCAGTGATTGACAGGACTTTACACTTACCAGTGATTGACAGGACTTTACACTTACCAGTGATTGACAGGACTTTACACTTACCAGTGATTGACAGGACTTTACATTTACCAGTGATTGACAGGACTTTACACTTATCAGTGATTGACAGGACTTTACACTTACCAGTGATTGACAGGACTTTACACTTACCAGTGATTGACAGGACTTTACACTTACCAGTGATTGACAGGACTTTACACTTATCAGTGATTGACAGGACTTTACACTTATCAGTGATTGACAGGACTTTACACTTACCAGTGATTGACAGGACTTTACACTTATCAGTGATTGACAGGACTTTACACTTATCAGTGATTGACAGGACTTTACACTTATCGGGATGAAAGTGCAAAAGCCATTTTTCACTCCACTTAAAGAGGTTGTTGATATCATTTTGGACTATTTCAATGTCACTCGGGTTGGCAATTTCCCTATATAGTTTAGTATCATCTGCAAACATGTATACATCAGATTCTACATTCAGCGGTAAATCGTTGATAGATAATACTGGTCCCAGTACCGAGCCTTGCGGTTACCACTCGTCACATTATGCCATTTTGAAAAAGATCCATTTAGTTTCATATTACTTTTAAGTATTGACGTGTGAAATACAATACTGGTATTTCATACCAAGTCAACTTTAGATACGATAACGTAACCCTCAGTTTGCTTTTGCTCCCAGCGAGGGTTACGAATCGGTCCCATTCAACGTATGTGAGCAGCGCCCGGAGTGATTCACACCAGGCGTTTTTTTTGTCCTAATTCCATTGTAAGTGGTTGGAAAAATTCACGGGGGTGAAAGATAAATATATTTAGATAAACCTTGAAGTGTTAAGTAAACGCTGCATCAATCCATGGTAGACTTATATCCATCTGAAAATCTGAATGCATGAAATCTTCTTTCTGTTCGTCATTTTGTTTACAAGTTGCTATTTCACGTGCACTTGCCTCGTTTTGGAGATATCCTTATTTGGATTGATTGCCATAAAATCGTAGTAAAAGTTTTCCATATTTGGCATTGAGATCCATATATGGATAGGCTCCGCCCATCGCGAGAGTCTACGTAAGGTGTCATGGCGGACAAGAAACGATTTTCGAATACGAAATCGACCGTGAAGGTAGAAACAGGTATTGTAACACTTATTTCATATCACCATTACTTAAAAATTGTAGGGAATAATAAGTTATGTCCAGATATGCAAAAAGAAAGTTGAAATATTCACGGAACGAAAATTTTAATTTGCTCCCATACGTTGAATGGGACCGATTCGTAACCCTAACTGGAGCACAAGCGGAAGGAGGGTTACGTTATCGTATCTATGTCAACTTCTGTGGCTGTGCTATGTTAAGTATTGATGTGTGAAATACAATACTGGTATTTCATACCAAATCAACTTCTGTGCTATCAGTGTTCTAGGATTCCCGTGGCAAGTGAATTTTGGTCACGGGAAAGTTAATTTCCAAACCTTAGTTGTCCGTGGGCAAGTACATTTTAACTGCTGGATTGAAGTAATGAAGAGTTCATTTCAAATGATTTCAAAACTTTCTCTTTTGCATAATTGTACAAATGAAGAGTCAACACTCAGTATAGAGTATTCTTCTGACGGGAAGAAGAAGATGAAGAATCATACTTTTATTTAAAATCATCATATGAAACCGTCATCAGCAGTTCGAGGGGATATTACAGTTTAGGGGATAAGGGTAATAACAAAATTACCGAACTCCGAACAATCTTGCAAAGGGAAAGTCAAAACTCATAAGTATATAAACAGACAAAATCAGTCAATAACCGGAAAACTGTGAAAACCGTAATGACCCTGACTTGGTACAGGCATTTCTAAAGAAATGGTGGGTTGAATCAGATTTTAAAGTGCCAAACCTCCCGCGTTCATTACGGCTCAAAGGTTCCGGCTGTCACTATAACAGTATTTATAACAATACTGGAACAAAATAGGTAAAATAGTTGTCAAAACAGTACCAAATTCAGTGAAGTAAATGTCAAAAACAATTTTACGTCACACATTGATAAAAAAATATTTTTGACATTTTTGTTGACTTCCTTAACTTTATACATTTTCACTATATGAAAATGCATCATTTATTAGCGTCTCTGCAGAGACGGAATATATTTCGACAAGACCTTGGTATCGGAATATAAACTTTTTAAGAGATCGAATAAGGCGAATCTTTTTATAGCCCTGGTCCAGTAGCCTGTTTCTCAGATGAAGATGACGTTTCAGGAAATCAGAATAATTGCTACTGGCCCTTGCATAACGAATCAATTGCGAGATGTAAACACCATATGCAGGAGAAACTGGTATATTGCTGCACATATTTGGAAAATTTATGATTTTAAAATTGAAGTCGTCCCGTTTATCATAAATTTTAGTACTGAGTTGACAACTGTCGTCAAATTCGAGGTATAAGTCCAAAAATGATGCAGACGAAGCTGTATCTGTGGTCTCTTAAACTTCCAGCTCTGGAGGATATATCAATGGAAGAAATTCTGCAAATCTAGAATTAGTGATAGATAAAACGTCATCAATATACCTGTATGTGAAATTAAAGGCTCTAGCCTCATGAATCTTCTTATCTTTTACAAGCTTTTGAAGAAACTCCGACTCATATGAGTATAAAAATAAATGTGCTAGAAGAGGGGCACAATTCATACCCATTGAACAATTTGGTATGTCGACGACCTGCTGAAACAGTGTCCCTCCAAAGGAGACAAATATGTTATCGATGAGGAACTCCAGCATACTGATCACTTGTTCCTCGGAGTAGCATGTTTTACCTTTTTGAATTTTGTTTGAAAAATGTACATTTTATGTGGAATTGTAGCCTAACACAACACATTTTGAGCCATAGTTTCTATGACTGAAAACTTTGTGAATTGTTTCTTTTAAGCGGGTTTTTAATTTGTCATGCGGTAGGGTGGTATATAGAGTTGAAAAATCTAAAGTTTTGATGGAGGATACATGTACATGTACGGGAGAGAAAGATCTTGATTTAAGGTTATCCAAAAGATCTTTAGAGTTTTTCAAAATCCACATGTGAAAGAAACATGTGTTTTAATAGGTGCGTTCAGAGTACTGCCGTTGATGGCAAAACAAATAGGTGCATTCAGAGTACTGCCGTTGGTGGCAAAACGCTACATTGGTAAATAAGGGTAATAACAAAATTACCGAACTCCGAACAATCTTATAAAGGGAAAGTCAGAACTCATAATTATATAAACAGACAAAATCAGTCAACAACCGGAAAACTGTGAAAACCGTAATGACCCTGACTTGGTACAGGTATTTCTAAAGAAATGGTGGGTTGAATCAGATTTTAAAGCGCTCTCATTACGGTTCAAAGGTTCCGGCTGTCACTATAACAGTATTTAAATACAGGAACAAAATAGGTAAAATAATCAACATTGTCAAGACATTGGCACTAATGATGACCAATAATAGCTACCATTGGCTACCATTCTAACAGACCGTCTTAAAGCATTGGTGAGTCACATGTTCATATGAATTCAAAATGGTGACATCTTTGTCAGTTCCAACCACAGGGATGTACTCCACTGATTTTTTTTACTATCAATGTGCTACTCACAAAAAAATCACTTGACTTTTCAGTGGGAAACACACTGATAGTAAAATAAGTCAGTGAGCGGGAGCAAGTCTTTGTGTTCCAACCCAGTAAGATTTGCAAGGATTGATTTTCCCACTGTATTAATGGAAAACTTTTCAAGGTTTTTTTTTATTAAAACAGAGCATTTGAAGTTTAGTTTGGACAGTAACAATTTTGCCGGTGCTTGTATTCAAATGGTCAATGAAATAACCACTGTAGTCTTCAATCATGGAAATTGGAGCTTTTCTATTTTGAAAATAATCATGCAATTTTTATTCCTACACTTTTCTAAATATTTTCGAATATATTGTAATTGGCCTGTGCATTTTATTGTCTTGTCCTTATGATAAACTACAGGGGTCTGTAATATGAAATGTTATTGATTTAAGCATTCACAATAGTTCCATATAAATTACCATTGGTCAAAATACCAACGAAACTACTCTTGTTAACATTGTATGCCTCTCAACAATGTAAATTTAAATGGATAAAAACTAAAGAGACAAAATATATAGTGATGCTATAAGGAACCATTCTTTTGTTCCATTTTGAAAAGCTCATTTGCTTGGCCCAAATATGATCAAATGTTTTAATCTTATTACTGTACAAAGAATACCCTACATTAGCTAAGCACAACAGCTTTATTACTGATTCAAATGTTTTTCATCTAAATAACATTAAATAGAGCAACAAAATGAAAGTTACTGTTGCAGAAAAATGCTAGAACACTGGCTATGTTAAGTATTGACGTTATGAAATACAATACTGGTATATTCATACCAAGTCAACTTCTGTGCTATGTTAAGTATTGAGGTGTGAAATACAATACATGTACTGTTATTTCATATATAATTAACCATATTTATTTAACAAGTTTAAAAATTTTGTCCATGTTGTGTCACAGTGTTGTACACGTGTCCTATATTTTTAATTATATTTGATGCAAAATTTCTAGACTTGGTTTTTAACACCACTTTCAACAATATTTCAGTTATATCATGGCGGTCAGTTTTATTGGTAGAGGAAACTGGAGTAACCGGAGACAAAACAAGACCTGTCACTGACAAACTTGATCACATAATGTTGTATGGAGTACACCTCGCCTGATCGGTATTTGAACACACATATAAAACTATGAAATGTCATCAACAAACAAAAGTAAAAAAATTAAATTAAAATTAAAAAATAATTTTTTACCTACTTTCCCGAAAACCAAATTTAGAAAATTTCCTGTTTATTCAAACAAATTCTTTCATAATTTTCACTTGTCCAAATTCAGTTTTACTTGTCCTGGGCTTCGGGCAAGTGGGTTAGCATGAAGACTTGGATATATACAAAATGTAGGTCAAGTCAGTACAGTAATATCAACAAATACAAAAGATTAATAGATTAAAATAACAAAGTAATGTTAGAAAATAAAGATGGTCTAGATCTGTTTAATTAGGGCGAATTAGTAGGTACATGTAGACATTAAACCAGGAAGATAAATACTGTAAGATAATATAAGATACGTGTACATGTAGACATTAAACCAGAAAGATAAATACTGTAAGATAATATAAGATACATGTATATGTAGACATTAAACCAGGAAGATAAATACTGTAAGATAATATAAGATACATGTACATTTTACATGTAGACATTAAACCAGGAAGATAAACACTGTAAGATAATATGAGATACGTGTACATGTAGATATTAAACCAGGAAGATAAATACTGTAAGATAATATAAGATACGTGTACATGTAGACATTAAACCAGGAAGATAAATACTGTAAGATAATATAAGATACGTGTACATGTAGACATTAAACCAGGAAGATAAATACTGTAAGATAATATAAGATACGTGTACATGTAGACATTAAACCAGGAAGATAAATACTGTAAGATAATATAAGATACGTGTACATGTAGACATTAAACCAGGAAGATAAATACTGTAAGATAATATAAGATACATGTATATGTAGACATTAAATCAGGAAGATAAATACTCTAAGATAATATAAGATACGTGTACATGTAGACGTTAAACCAGGAAGATAAATACTGTAAGATAATATAAGATACGTGTACATGTAGACGTTAAACCAGGAAGATAAATACTGTAAGATAATATAAGATACATGTACATGTAGACATTAAACCAGGAAGATAAATACTGTAAGATAATATGAGATACGTGTACATGTAGACATTAAACCAGGAAGATAAATACTGTAAGATAATATAAGATACATGTATATGTAGACATTAAACCAGGAAGATAAATACTGTAAGATAATATAAGATACATGTACATTTTACATGTAGACATTAAACCAGGAAGATAAACACTGTAAGATAATATGAGATACGTGTACATGTAGACATTAAACCAGGAAGATAAATACTGTAAGATAATATAAGATATGTGTACATGTAGACATTAAACCAGGAAGATAAATACTGTAAGATAATATAAGATACGTGTACATGTAGACATTAAACCAGGAAGATAAATACTGTAAGATAATATAAGATACGTGTACATGTAGACATTAAACCAGGAAGATAAATACTGTAAGATAATATAAGATACGTGTACATGTAGACATTAAACCAGGAAGATAAATACTGTAAGATAATATAAGATACATGTATATGTAGACATTAAATCAGGAAGATAAATACTCTAAGATAATATAAGATACGTGTACATGTAGACATTAAACCAGGAAGATAAATACTGTAAGATAATATAAGATACATGTACATGTAGACATTAAACCAGGAAGATAAATACTGTAAGATAATATGAGATACGTGTACATGTAGACATTAAACCAGGAAGATAAATACTGTAAGATAATATGAGATACGTGTACATGTAGACATTAAACCAGGAAGATAAATACTGTAAGATAATATAAGATATGTGTGCATGTAGACATTAAACCAGGAAGATAAATACTGTAAGATAATATAAGATACGTGTACATGTAGACATTAAACCAGGAAGATAAATACTGTAAGATAATATGAGATACGTGTACATGTAGACATTAAACCAGGAAGATAAATACTGTAAGATAATATGAGATACGTGTACATGTAGACATTAAACCAGGAAGATTAATACTGTAAGATAATATAAAATACATGTACATGTAGACATTAAACCAGGAAGATAAATACTGTAAGATAATATGATGTACATGTACATGTAGACATTAAACCAGGAAGATAAATACTGTAAGATAATATAAGATACATGTACATGTAGACATTAAACCAGGAAGATAAATACTGTAAGATAATATGAGATACATGTACATGTACATGTAGACATTAAACCAGGAAGATAAATACTGTAAGATAATATAAGATTTGTGTACATGTAGACATTAAACCAGGAAGATAAATACTGTAAGATAATATAAGATTTGTGTACATGTAGACATTAAACCAGGAAGATAAATACTGTAAGATAATATAAGATACATGTACATTTTACATGTAGACATTAAACCAGGAAGATAAATACTGTAAGATAATATAAGATACATGTATATGTAGACATTAAACCAGGAAGATAAATACTGTAAGATAATATAAGATACATGTATATGTAGACATTAAACCAGGAAGATAAATACTGTAAGATAATATAAGATTTGTGTACATGTAGACATTAAACCAGGAAGATAAATACTGTAAGATAATATAAGATATGTGTACATGTAGACATTAAACCAGGAAGATAAATACTGTAAGATAATGTAAGATACGTGTACATGTAGACATTAAACCAGGAAGATAAATACTGTAAGATAATATAAAATACATGTACATGTAGACATTAAACCAGGAAGATAAATACTGTAAGATAATATAAAATGCATGTACATGTAGACATTAAACCAGGAAGACAAATACTGTAAGATAATATGAGATACATGTACATGTACATGTAGACATTAAACCAGGAAGATAAATACTGTAAGATAATATAAGATTTGTGTACATGTAGACATTAAACCAGGAAGATAAATACTGTAAGATAATATAAGATTTGTGTACATGTAGACATTAAACCAGGAAGATAAATACTGTAAGATAATATAAGATACGTGTACATGTAGACATTAAACCAGGAAGATAAATACTGTAAGATAATATAAGATACATTTACATGTAGACATTAAACCAGGAAGATAAATACTGTAAGATAATATAAAATACATGTACATGTAGACATTAAACCAGGAAGATAAATACTGTAAGATAATATGAGATACATGCACATGTAGACATTAAACCAGGAAGATAAATACTGTAAGATAATATAAGATTTATGTACATGTAGACATTAAACCAGGAAGATAAATACTGTAAGATAATATAAGATACATGTACATGTAGACATTAAACCAGGAAGATAAATACTGTAAGATAATATAAGATACGTGTACATGTAGACATTAAACCAGGAAGATAAATACTGTAAGATAATATAAGATTTGTGTACATGTAGACATTAAACCAGGAAGATAAATACTGTAAGATAATATAAGATACATGTATATGTAGACATTAAACCAGGAAGATAAATACTGTAAGATAATATAAGATACATGTATATGTAGACATTAAACCAGGAAGATAAATACTGTAAGATAATATAAGATTTGTGTACATGTAGACATTAAACCAGGAAGATAAATACTGTAAGATAATATAAGATACGTGTACATGGTAAACATTAAACCAGGAAGATAAACACTGTAAGATAATATAAGATACATGTATATGTAGACATTAAACCAGGAAGATAAATACTGTAAGATAATATAAGATTTGTGTATATGTAGACATTAAACCAGGAAGATAAATACTGTAAGATAATATAAGATACGTGTACATGTAGACATTAAACCAGGAAGATAAATACTGTAAGATAATATAAAATACATGTACATGTAGACATTAAACCAGGAAGATAAATACTGTAAGATAATATGAGATACATGTACATGTACATGTAGACATTAAACCAGGAAGATAAATACTGTAAGATAATATAAGATTTGTGTACATGTAGACATTAAACCAGGAAGATAAATACTGTAAGATAATATAAGATACGTGTACATGTAGACATTAAACCAGGAAGATAAATACTGTAAGATAATATAAGATTTGTGTACATGTAGACATTAAACCAGGAAGATAAATACTGTAAGATAATATAATATTTGTGTACATGTAGACATTAAACCAGGAAGATAAATACTGTAAGATAATATAAGATACGTGTACATGTAGACATTAAACCAGGAAGATAAATACTGTAAGATAATATAAAATACATGTACATGTAGACATTAAACCAGGAAGATAAATACTGTAAGATAATATGAGATACATGTACATGTACATGTAGACATTAAACCAGGAAGATAAATACTGTAAGATAATATAAGATACGTGTACATGTAGACATTAAACCAGGAAGATAAATACTGTAAGATAATATAAGATACGTGTACATGTAGACATTAAACCAGGAAGATAAATACTGTAAGATAATATAAGATACGTGTACATGTAGACATTAAACCAGGAAGATAAATATTGTAAGATAATATAAGATACGTGTACATGTAGACATTAAACCAGGAAGATAACTCCTGTAAGATAATACAAGATATGTGTACATGTATAATATAATTATATAAGATGTGTATGAGGATGTTTGTTTGTGTGATAGACATCTGATAATGGTCACTTTCATTTGTTGATGAAATCAAGTACATAGTAAGTAAAAGGCTGTCAACCTTAAATAAATCGTTGACAAAAGCTTAGAGTGATAAACAACAACATCCATGGGTTATTACATTTATACATTTTGTGCATTGTCATTGTACATGATACACAAATACATATTAAAAATAACAGGATTTTGAAGAAAAAAAATGTAAACAATGTTCTTGTTAATTTCAAATTTATTAAAAAATTTTGTATGTGCATTTGTCATGTACATGTATCTGTTTATCAGTAAAAATTATTACCAACAAATTTCAATTTATATATGTTGTCTACTTGCATGGTATTTATTTTTTACACAATTTGAAAAAAATATAAAAAATCAAATGAGCATTAATATTGTCATTACATTATTTTTTGACAATTAAATAAGTTTAAAGTAACCGACCAAGCCTTAAAAATCTTGAGATATTAAGTAATCTTAAGATGTCAGCGAGCTTGTAGAAAACATAGTTTAATATATTTTTTAATTTGTCTGTTTTGAAATGTTATAGACTACATGAAAGGTTTATGAATGAACTACCAGTAAGTTGTGTGGTATATATAGGTTACATGAAAGGTTTATGAATGAACTACCAGTAAGTTGTGTGGTATATATAGGTTACATGAAAGGTTTATGAATGAACTACCAGTAAGTTGTGTGGTATATATAGGTTACATGAAAGGTTTATGAATGAACTACCAGTAAGTTGTGTGGTATATATAGGTTACATGAAAGGTTTGTGAATGAACTACCAGTAAGTTGTGTGGTATATATATAGGTTTCTATCTGTCTAAACAAGAATTACATACGATACATGGAGGGGCCATTATGGTTGTGATCGTATGGTAGTTGAATTTACAACTACCTATGCAATCAGTGCCTATCACCACTGACTTTGTGAGTTTGAATCTGGCTCAGGCGAGTTGTACTCGATACAGCATAATTATGTGATAAAGTTTGTCAGTGACTTGCAACAGGTCACTGGTTTTGTTCGGGTACTCCGGTTTCCTTCACCAATAAACCTTGGGCCACAATTAAAAATATTTCTGTTTCCCCTTACTCGACCCACAATTTTGGAAGTGTAGATAGGCTTTTTTTTTCTTTGATGACAAAGATGTGCTCGGTAATACGAAAATATCGATCTTTTGGCGAAACAAATATAAAATACGGAATTTTCAGCAAAGCAAATTTTGAGCCAAATGAAAAAGAAAAAAAAAGTGACTGCAAATTTCCAATAAAAAAATTTCAGTCGGCCGATTTTGACAGGATCGGTCGGGTAAGGGGAAGCAAACTTATTTTTAATTTTGGCCTTACCTCTATGATATAACTAAAATATTGTTGAAAGTGGTGTTAAACACCATAAACCAAACCAAACCATATAATACTTAATCTGGATTGTTTTTGATTTGTGATAACAGTTTCTAATACACAATGATGTCGCATGGTTTATTGTGAAACCGAGCATAGGTCAAGGGTTAGGGTTTTGGTGTTTAACACCACTTTCAACAATATTTCAGTTAAATCACGGTGGTTATAGACAGTCCTCACGATGAGTACCGGTCCTCCAGCCCAAGACAAGTAAAACTTTGTTCAGGTTAGTAAATTTTTCAGTTTTTATGTAGAACTATATAAAAATAAATTCAAGAATTTGATTGGTTGTTATGAAAATGCAGATGATTTATAAGTAGAGAAACCACTTTTTACAAAATTTTAAATATTATAAACTTTCAAAGGGGTGAGTGAGGAAGTAGATTGATGACATATCTGCACCAGAAGATATGCTGTGATGTGTATTGGGTCTTAATTAGACTTGTATCTAGGTTGACATAAAAATCAATGTCTCATTTTAAGGCTGTTTTTCCTGTTGACCTACAAATCAGTAATTACCCCATAACAAATCAATGTTACCTGAGGCTAGGATTGGAGGGGCTCAATAAAGGGAGCAAATCAATGTTACCTGAGGCTAGGATTGGAGAGGCTCAATAAAGGGAGCAAATCAATGTTACCTGAGGCTAGGATTGGAGGGGCTCAATAAAGGGAGCAAATCAATGTTACCTGAGGCTAGGATTGGAGGGGCTCAATAAATGGAGCAAATCAATGTTACCTGAGGCTAGGATTGGAGGGGCTCAATAAAGGGAGCAAATCAATGTTACCTGAGGCTAGGATTGGAGAGGCTCAATAAAGGGAGCAAATCAATGTTACCTGAGGCTAGGATTGGAGGGGCTCAATAAAGGGAGCAAATCAATGTTACCTGAGGCTAGGATTGGAGGGGCTCAATAAAGGGAGCAAATCAATGTTACCTGAGGCTAGGATTGGAGGGGCTCAATAAAGGGAGCAAATCAATGTTACCTGAGGCTAGGATTGGAGGGGCTCAATAAAGGGAGCAAATCAGTGTTACCTGAGGCTAGGATTGGAGGGGCTCAATAAAGGGAGCAAATCAATGTTACCTGAGGCTAGGATTGGAGGGGCTCAATAAAGGGAGCAAATCAATGTTACCTGAGGCTAGGATTGGAGGGGCTCAATAAAGGGAGCAAATCAATGTTACCTGAGGCTAGGATTGGAGGGGCTCAATAAAGGGAGCAAATCAATGTTACCTGAGGCTAGGATTGGAGGGGCTCAATAAAGGGAGCAAATCAATGTTACCTGAGGCTAGGATTGGAGGGGCTCCATAAAGGGAGCAAATCAATGTTACCTGAGGCTAGGATTGGAGGGGCTCAATAATGGAAGCAAATCAATGTTACCTGAGGCTAGGATTGGAGGGGCTCAATAAAGGGAGCAAATCAATGTTACCTGAGGCTAGGATTGGAGGGGCTCCATAAAGGGAGCAAATCGATGTTACCTGAGGCTAGGATTGGAGAGGCTCAATAAAGGGAGCAAATCAATGTTACCTGAGGCTAGGATTGGAGGGGCTCAATAAAGGGAGCAAATCAATGTTACCTGAGGCTAGGATTGGAGAGGCTCAATAAAGGGAGCAAATCAATGTTACCTGAGGCTAGGATTGGAGGGGCTCAATAAAGGGAGCAAATCAATGTTACCTGAGGCTAGGATTGGAGGGGCTCAATAAAGGGAGCAAATCAGTGTTACCTGAGGCTAGGATTGGAGGGGCTCAATAAAGGGAGCAAATCAATGTTACCTGAGGCTAGGATATTGGAGGGGCTCAATAAAGGGGCACAGATATCGTTGCTCAGTGATTTTAAATTTGTGGTCAGAAGTCAACATTAATTGAGGTCAGAAAGAAAAAAAATCGGCTTTAAGTTTTATTGTTGGAACAATCTTAAGAGAACCATATAGATAAATTGAATTAAGAAATTTACATTAATACCTACCCCAGTATGATGGCGTGAAGTGTTATTAACTTTTGACTTATTATTATGAAAGGTTTTTTTAACAGATAATCCATTTTCTGGAAATATCAAAGTACAGTCAAAATTGCTCATATGGTCACCTCTATTAAGCAGTCACATTTTTCTTGACCTGTCATTGTAGTTTTCATACGAATTGAACCTCTTTTAAGAGGTCATTTGTCTTATAAGGGCACTTTTTCTTTGTCCCAAAGGTGACCTCTTAATACAGGTTTGACTATGTTGTTCTCAATTAATAAAATTGACCACTAAAATGTATTTTCTTATACTTATCACAAAGTTTGTAACAAGAGAAACACAACAGGTGCCACTATTGGAGCAGGAACTGCTTACGCTTGTGAAGCACCTCCTTCACGGCAGTTTTTAATGGAGTTCGTGTCGCTCAAGCTTAAATTTTCTGTGTAATATTGTTTACCATTATTTGTCTTTTTGTACTTTTTCTTTTGGCAGCCATTGTATTGTCTGTCCATCGTTTTACAGCTGTTTATTACCCCTTTGGCTTCTTCATACTTTTCTTATACATCTACATGTAGGGGGGGGGGGGGGGGGGGGGGAGGGGGGGAGGGGGTTGAGTGGTTAAGGTGGTTAAACCTGTGACAACAAGCCTACTGGATAACACCACTTAGAGGTGTTCACACTCCTACACTCACATGCAGTGTTAAGATTAATTGTTCTTAAACACCTACGTACATGTACCCATATCTTTTGTCATAAATACAGTTCTACTAGAACACAATACAGTGTTAAGATTAATTGTTCTTAGACACCTACATACATGTACCCATATCTTTTGTCATAAATACAGTTCTACTAGAACACAATACAGTGTTAAGATTAATTGTTCTTAAACACCTACATACATGTACCCATATCTTTTGTCATAAATACAGTTCTACTAGAACACAATACAGTGTTAAGATTAATTGTTCTTAGACACCTACATACATGTACCCATATCTTTTGTCATAAATACAGTTCTACTAGAACACAATACAGTGTTAAGATTAATTGTTCTTAAACACCTACATACATGTACCCATATCTTTTGTCATAAATACAGTTCTACTAGAACACAATACAGTGTTAAGATTAATTGTTCTTAGACACCTACATACATGTACCCATATCTTTTGTCATAAATACAGTTCTACTAGAACACAATACAGTGTTAAGATTAATTGTTCTTAGACACCTACATACATGTACCCATATCTTTTGTCATAAATACAGTTCTACTAGAACACAATACAGTGTTAAGATTAATTGTTCTTAAACACCTACATACATGTACCCATATCTTTTGTCATAAATACAGTTCTACTAGAACACAATACAGTGTTAAGATTAATTGTTCTTAAACACCTACGTACATGTACCCATATCTTTTGTCATAAATACAGTTCTACTAGAACACAATACAGTGTTAAGATTAATTGTTCTTAGACACCTACATACATGTACCCATATCTTTTGTCATAAATACAGTTCTACTAGAACACAATACAGTGTTAAGATTAATTGTTCTTAGACACCTACATACATGTACCCATATCTTTTGTCATAAATACAGTTCTACTAGAACACAATACAGTGTTAAGATTAATTGTTCTTAGACACCTACATACATGTACCCATATCTTTTGTCATAAATACAGTTCTACTAGAACACAATACAGTGTTAAGATTAATTGTTCTTAAACACCTACATACATGTACACATATCTTTTGTCATAAATACAGTTCTACTAGAACACAATACAGTGTTAAGATTAATTGTTCTTAAACACCTACGTACATGTACCCATATCTTTTGTCGTAAATACAGTTCTACTAGAACACAATACAGTGTTAAGATTAATTGTTCTTAGACACCTACATACATGTACCCATATCTTTTGTCATAAATACAGTTCTACTAGAACACAATACAGTGTTAAGATTAATTGTTCTTAGACACCTACATACATGTACCCATATCTTTTGTCATAAATACAGTTCTACTAGAACACAATACAGTGTTAAGATTAATTGTTCTTAGACACCTACATACATGTACCCATATCTTTTGTCGTAAATACAGTTCTACTAGAACACAATACAGTGTTAAGATTAATTGTTCTTAGACACCTACATACATGTACCCATATCTTTTGTCGTAAATACAGTTCTACTAGAACACAATACAGTGTTAAGATTAATTGTTCTTAGACACCTACATACATGTACCCATATCTTTTGTCGTAAATACAGTTCTACTAGAACACAATACAGTGTTAAGATTAATTGTTCTTAAACACCTACATACATGTACACATATCTTTTGTCATAAATACAGTTCTACTAGAACACAATACAGTGTTAAGATTAATTGTTCTTAGACACCTACATACATGTACCCATATCTTTTGTCGTAAATACAGTTCTACTAGAACACAATACAGTGTTAAGATTAATTGTTCTTAGACACCTACATACATGTACCCATATCTTTTGTCATAAATACAGTTCTACTAGAACACAATACAGTGTTAAGATTAATTGTTCTTAGACACCTACATACATGTACCCATATCTTTTGTCGTAAATACAGTTCTACTAGAACACAATACAGTATTAAGATTAATTGTTCTTAGACACCTACGTACATGTACCCATATCTTTTGTCATAAATACAGTTCTACTAGAACACAATACAGTGTTAAGATTAATTGTTCTTAAACACCTACATACATGTACCCATATCTTTTGTCGTAAATACAGTTCTACTAGAACACAATACAGTGTTAAGATTAATTGTTCTTAGACACCTACGTACATGTACCCATATCTTTTGTCGTAAATACAGTTCTACTAGAACACAATACAGTGTTAAGATTAATTGTTCTTAGACACCTACATACATGTACACATATCTTTTGTCGTAAATACAGTTCTACTAGAACACAATACAGTGTTAAGATTAATTGTTCTTAGACACCTACGTACATGTACCCATATCTTTTGTCGTAAATACAGTTCTACTAGAACACAATACAGTGTTAAGATTAATTGTTCTTAGACACCTACGTACATGTACCCATATCTTTTGTCGTAAATACAGTTCTACTAGAACACAATACAGTGTTAAGATTAATTGTTCTTAGACACCTACGTACATGTACACATATCTTTTGTCATAAATACAGTTCTACTAGAACACAATACAGTGTTAAGATTAATTGTTCTTAAACACCTACATACATGTACCCATATCTTTTGTCGTAAATACAGTTCTACTAGAACACAATACAGTGTTAAGATTAATTGTTCTTAAACACCTACATACATGTACCCATATCTTTTGTCATAAATACAGTTCTACTAGAACACAATACAGTGTTAAGATTAATTGTTCTTAGACACCTACATACATGTACCCATATCTTTTGTCATAAATACAGTTCTACTAGAACACAATACAGTGTTAAGATTAATTGTTCTTAGACACCTACATACATGTACCCATATCTTTTGTCATAAATACAGTTCTACTAGAACACAATACAGTGTTAAGATTAATTGTTCTTAAACACCTACGTACATGTACCCATATCTTTTGTCATAAATACAGTTCTACTAGAACACAATACAGTGTTAAGATTAATTGTTCTTAGACACCTACGTACATGTACCCATATCTTTTGTCATAAATACAGTTCTACTAGAACACAATACAGTGTTAAGATTAATTGTTCTTAGACACCTACGTACATGTACCCATATCTTTTGTCATAAATACAGTTCTACTAGAACACAATACAGTGTTAAGATTAATTGTTCTTAGACACCTACATACATGTACCCATATCTTTTGTCATAAATACAGTTCTACTAGAACACAATACAGTGTTAAGATTAATTGTTCTTAAACACCTACATACATGTACCCATATCTTTTGTCATAAATACAGTTCTACTAGAACACAATACAGTGTTAAGATTAATTGTTCTTAGACACCTACATACATGTACCCATATCTTTTGTCGTAAATACAGTTCTACTAGAACACAATACAGTGTTAAGATTAATTGTTCTTAGACACCTACATACAGTGTTAAGTTCTACTAGAACACAATACCTGAAATCCAAGTAGAAGACTAACTAACAACAGTCACTCTTACTCTCTTATTACATAATCATAATTATAGCAAGGGCCGGGTGGCTCAGTGAGTTAGGTAGTTGTAGGGCCCGGGTGGCTCATTGAGTTAGGTAGTTGTAGGGCCCGGGTGGCTCAATGAGTTAGGTAGTTGAATTACCTAACAACTCATACAAGCCTATCACCAATAAGGCGTGGGTTCTCGCCCGGCTTTGTAAATTACAAAAAGGGTGCACTCGACTCGCAGCCGCAAGTGATAAAGTTTACCAGTTGCTTGCCCATGGTTGGTGGTTTTCTCTGGGTATAACACGTGCACGTACTCCAGTTTCCTCCACCAATAAAACTGTCCACCACGATATAAATGAAATATTGTTGAAAGTGGCATTAAACACCATAAACCTCCAAAACCCTCAAGTTCAAAATATTAGAAACACATACAGATTAATAGTACAAATCAATGGGAATGAGATCTTGTTATTTTATTAAAAAATCAATAAAAACAATTCTAAATTAGAGGGAGTAGGTGGCCATCGTAGAATCTTTGTCGTCCTTGAACGACCATTTGAGGGTATAAATATAAATGTTTATTTCCCCCGAGGTACGTTGATTGACAGGTAACGTCATTATCCCAACCAGGAACCAGTGTAAGTTACCAGTTGGTGATTAATTAAGATAAAGGATGCCATTGTTTTAATTGACGTCAACCATGACAAAGACGGAGATTGTACAATTTTTAATTAACGGAGTATTTTTAACGATTTTTTCTATCTCCAACCAACGTCACACAAAGTTGAGAGCAAATGATGAACTCCTACACAAAAAACGTGTATCCAAAAATAAATTATTTGGGTCTGTTTTTAGAATCGTATAGTAATGATTAGTTTGACGTACATTTTGTAGCTGGACAGAAATAGAAATATCATAGAAATTTTACTGGATGTGGGAAACATTATAAGGCTTATTGATGTATTACAATGTTAATATGTCTAATAATAGACTGACAATGATAGACAAGACATATGCGTGAGAACCACCGATGTTGATAAATCTGATAACTCTTAATTACCTGCCTCCGAGGACAATAAATTAACTCCAGTCGCCGAGTAATTAGTAAAGAAGCTATATATAGAATATATCAATTTTAGAATTGCCTACATAAACACGCACACTCACATACTATGACACACACAATATTAATTAATTTCTTGTTATTTACGAAAGATGGAACAACAAGATGAGATATTGGTTTTTTTAGAAGACTTTCAAGTACAGTATTTCAAAGAACTCTCACAAACAGTATTCTTGGATGTTTTTAAGATAGATTTTTAGCTTTGGAGTAGTATGGACAGAGACATATTTAAATGTCTTGTATGAATCTGGTATAAACAAGTATAAACATCAAGACAAATGTTTGTCATGCAGTCAATTATCTGGATTAAAATTCACATAATTAATATTTGCACATCACATAATTGGTGATTACAAATCACACAATTAATAATTACAAATCACACAATTAGTGATTACATATCACACAATTAGTGATTACATATCACACAATTAGTGATTACATATTACACAATTAGTGATTACATATCACACAATTAGTGATTGCATATCACACAATTAGTGATTACATATCACAAAATTAGTAATTACATATCACACATTTGGTAATTACATATCACACAATTAGTGATTACATATCACACAATTAGTAATTACAAATCACACAATTAGTTATTACAAATAACACAATTGGTGATTACATATCACACAATTAGTAATTACATATCACACAATTAGTGATTACATATCACACAATTAGTGATTGCATATCACACAATTAGTGATTACACATCACACAATTGGTAATTACACATCACACAATTGGTGATTACATATCACACAATTAGTAATTACAAATCACAATTAGTGATTACATATCACACAATTAGTTATTACAAATAACACAATTAATGATTACATACCACACAATTGGTGATTACAAATCACATAATTAGTAATTGCATATCACACAATTAGTGATTACATATCACACAATTAGTAATTACATGTCACACAATTAGTGATTACACATCATGCAATTGGTCATTGCATATCACACAATTGGTGATTACATATCACACAATTAGTGATTACATGTCACACAATTAGTGATTACACATCACCAATTGCATATCACACAATTGGTGATTACATATCACACAATTGGTGATTACATATCACACAATTAGTGATTACATGTCACACAATTAGTAATTACATGTCACACAATTAGTGATTACATATCACACAATTAGTTATTACATATCACACAATTAGTGATTACATTTCACACAATTAGTAATTACATGTAACACAATTAGTGATTACATATCACACAATTAGTTATTACATATCACACAATTAGTGATTACATGTCACACAATTAGTGATTACATGTCACACAATTAGTGATTACACATCATGCAATTGGTGATTGCATATCACACAATTGGTGATTACATATCACACAATTAGTGATTACATTTCACACAATTAGTGATTACATGTCACACAATTAGTGATTACATATATTATTTTTTTTAATTCCTGATCACAAAACACTTTGAATTTAGAATAAGTTACTCATTGACTCACAAGAGTCAAGTGAGTCAATCAGATTAAACATAATAGTGGGTATTGGGCACTGATTGAGTATATAGGTCAATAAAATCTATCTAACATCATAATAATGTGGGTATATGTCTAATTTAGTGGCCACAACACGTTCCCAGGAATGATAATACTTTCTCATCAGGTATAAAATTTAAAGCCAAATAATTTAAGTCTGAGGAAAAAAACAAAAGGTCTATAACGTACACTCAATTGAGTTAAGCGATTGGAAAGCCAAATAATTTTACGTCTTTTGGTTTTTGTTCAGGTTTATGGTGTTTAACACCACTTTCAACTATATTTCAGCTATATCGCGGCAGTCAGTTTTATTGGTGGAGGAAACCAGAGTACCCGTAGAAAACCACCGACCTGTCGCAAGTCACTGACAAACTTGATCACAAAGGTCTTTGAGGGAAAAAACAAAAGTTCTATAAGGTACACTCAATAAAGTAAAAAAATTGAAATACCAAATAATTTAAAAACCTTTGGGAGCAAAAAAACCCAAAGGTCTATAATGTACTCTCAAATGAGTTAAACAATTGGAAAACCTAATAAGTTAAAAATCTTGGGGAGAAAAACCAAAAAGTTTATAAGGTACACTCAATGTTAATCGAGTCAAAAAAATTGGATAACCAAATAATTTAAGTCTTAGGGAGAAAAACCAAAAAGTCTATATACATTTTTTTGCATAAGGTACACTCAATGTTAATTGAGTAAAAAAAAATTGGATTTATAACCAAATAATTTAAAAGTCTTGGGGAGGAAAAAAAAATTCTAAACAGGATAAAATCTGCTAAGGTGAACTATCCATGATTAACCTTAGTTTTACATTATTTAAGAAAGTTCTGTAAATTTCAATAATAAATATATAGTCAAAACTGCCCATGCAGTCACCTGTATTAAAAGGTCACCTTTTTCTTGTCCTGTCAGAAAATTTCATATGAATTGAACCTCTTTTAAGCAGTCACCTGTCTTATAAGGCCACTTTTTCTTTGTTCCAAAGGTGACCTCTTAATACAAGTTTGACTATTTAGTAAACTATTTCAGTGTCGAAACTAAGACTAGTAAAAGTGACTTTGACATTTACTTCACTGAGTTTGGCGCTGATTTGACAACTGTTTTACCTGTTTTGTTCAAGTATTGTTGTAAATACTGTTATAGTGACAGCCGGAAACTTTGAGCCGTAATGAAAGGGGGAGGTTTGGCACTTTAAAATCTGATTCAACCCACCATTTCTTTAGAAATGCCTGTACCAAGTCAGGGTCATTACGGTTTTCACAGTTTTCCGGTTGTTGACTGATTTTATCTGTTTATATACTTATGAGTTTTGACTTTCCCTTTGTAAGATTGTTCGGAGTTCGGTAATTTTGTTATTGCCCTTAAAAAAAGAAGGCCTGCACTCCAATATATATCTTTATGAATTCTAACATCAGTTTTACAGTCCTCTAAATGGAAATTTTATATTAGTGGTCTGAATCAAATTCTTTAATTAATTTTTATATAGTTCCAAAATAAAAACTGAAAATTTGACTGGTCTGAACAAAGGTTTACTGATCTTGGGCCAGAGGACTGGTTTAAAAAAAACTGTGTTGAAGAAACCAACAATCTTATATGATTGATTGATTGATTAATGTTTAATGCCAACTTTAGCAGTATTTCAGCTATATCATGGCATCTATCTTATATGAACCTTGTTCACTGTTATACTCTTTTTCAACAGTGACAACTTGTTTAGGAAAGGAATTAGGAATGTTTACGCAAAATCAGGGCTTATGTATTTCTTAGCCGGACTTTGAATAAAAATTAGAAAAAAGTTTTGGGCTTGGACCCAAATGATTTGATTTGATTTTTGGGGTTTTAATGCCACTTTCAACAATATTTCAGCTATATCATGGCGACCAGTTTTAGTGGTGGAGGAAACAGGAGAGAACCACCGACAATGGGCAAGCAACTGGTAAACTTTATCACTTGTGGCTATTAGTCGAGTGCACCCTTTTTTAGCTCACCTGACCCAAAGGGTCATGTGAGGTATTGCCATCACTTGGCATTCGTCCGTCATCCGTCCGTTAACTTTTCATATTTTAATCTACTCCTCTGAAACAACTGGACCAAATGGAACCAAACTTGGCAGAAAGCATCTATATAAGGCCCTCTATAAAGTTTCTTCATTTCGTCCCATTCCGCCAACAAATATGGCTGCCAAGGGCAATTCTTGTTTCTGATTGGCTAATGTTAAAAAAATCTTCTCCTCTGAAACTGCTTGGCCAAATGGAGCCAAACTTGGCAGGAAGCATCTATGTAAGATCCTCTATAAAACTTCTTCATTTAGTTCCATTCGGCCAAGAAACATGGCCACTGTTACTAAAAATAGAGCATATGGTAAAATTGCACGTTTTTGGTAACAACTCAAAAATTGTTAATAATATCAGAAATCTGACATGGGTAAAAATGATCAGAACAGGAAGATCTAACTACCCTGAAATTTTGAAGAAAATCTGAATACCTATCTTGGAGTTATTGCCCTTTTTTCATCAAATTTTCTAAATTTTAATACTTTTCGTTTTTTATTTCAAAAACTATAAGAGATAGACGTTAAGTTTAAACAGCAAACATGTGCAGCATGTCAAGATCTACATGCCCTGCAATTTTGAAGTAAATCTGATTACCCATCTTGAAGTTATTGCCCTTTTTTCATCAAATTTTAAAAATGTTAATACTTTTCATCCTTTATTTCAAAAACTATAAGATATAGATGTTGAGTGTAAACTGAAAACATGTTCAGCTTGTCAAGATCTACATGCCCTGCAATTTTGAAGTAAATCTGATTACCCATCTAGGAGTTATTGCCCTTTTTTCCATCATGTTTTAGCTCACCTGACCCAAAGGGCCATGTGAGGTATTGCCATCACTTGGCGTCCATCGTCCGTCCGTTAACTTTTTCATATTTTAATCTTCTCCTCTGAAACAACTTGGCCAAATGGAACCAAACTTGGCAGTAAGCATCTATGTAAGGTCCTCTATAAAGTTTCTCCATTTCGTTCCATTTGGCCTACAATCATGGCTGCCAAGATTAATTCTTTTTTCTGATTGGCTAATGTTAAAAAAATTTTCTCCTCTGAAACAGCTTGGCCAAATGGAGCCAAACTTGGCATAGATGGTCCCTGGGTGTGTCCCTTTCAAAATTGTGTCCGACAGCCCCACCCTCCATTCCAAGATGGCTGCTGTTTTTTAAGGTAATGATTATCTCCCTTTGAAATTTGCTTCAGTATCATTCTATTGTCAGGTGAGCGATACAGGCTCAGTGGGCTGAGCCTCTAGTTGTAATTTACAAAGCCGGGTGCGAACCGACGCCATATTGGTGATAGGCTTGTATGAGTTCTTAGATCCAACGACCTAACTCATTGAGCCACCTGGACCCAAATGAAAAAATGTTTCCACCGCTGGGAACATTAGTTTTTATAATAATTACTTTATTTAAGACCTGTAAATTTCAATAATGATATGTATATACAGTCAATCCTATATTAAGAGGTCACCACTGGGACAAAGAAAAACTGGACTTATAAGACAAGTGACCTCTTAAAAGAGATTTGATTCATATAAAATTTTCTATGACAGGACTAGAAAAAGGTGACCTTTTAATATAGGTGACTGCTTAATAAAAGTGACTGTATGGGCAGGTTTTACTGTATAAATATATTACATCAAATAAATCATGTCAGTGACAGAACTAAAATTAATATTGCAAAAATGGCCTCAATAATTATAAAAAATTCTACACGCAATTAAAAAAAAAATGCGTTGCAGAAACCAATGTTCTTATAGCTGATAGATTAAAAACCGTTAAAAGACTTGTAGTTGTGATACTATTTTATTCTCTCTCTCTCTCTCTCGAGAACAATAGCTATAACAAATTTATATAAATTGAACCTCTTTTAAAAGGTCACCTGTCTTATAAGACCACTTTTTCGTGATCCCAAAGGTGACTGTGTATATAAATATATTACATAACATCAAATAAATCATGTCGGTGACGAAACTAAAATTTATATTACAGCAAAAAGACCTCAAGAAACCAACATTGTTATACAAAAATGTACTGAGAGATAAAAAAAAAAAAAAAAAGGCCTCCATACCATAATCTTAAAAAATTCTAAAGGCAATTTAAAACAATTTTGTATTGAAGTTGAAGAAACCAACATCTTTATATACTGATAGATAAAAAAGACCGTTAAAAGACTTGTAGTTGTGATACTATTTTATTCTCTCTCTCTCTCGAGAACAATAGCTATAGAAAATTTATATAAATTGAACCTCTTTTAAAAGGTCGCCTGTCTTATAAGACCACTTTTTCGTGATCCCAAAGGTGACTGTGTATATAAATATATTACATAACATCAAATAAATCATGTCGGTGACGAAACTAAAATTTATATTACAGCAAAAAGACCTCAAGAAACCAACATTGTTATACAAAAATGTACTGAGAGATAAAAAAAAAAAAAAAAAGGCCTCCATACCATAATCTTAAAAAATTCTAAAGGCAATTTAAAACAATTTTGTATTGAAGTTGAAGAAACCAACATCTTTATATACTGATAGATAAAAAAGACCGTTAAAAGGCTTGTAGTTGTAATACTATTTTATTCTCTCTAGAGAACAATAGCTATCAAATGTAAAACCGCATCGTATTGATCGGGAGACCCATTGACGTAATAATGTTATTATGGCTGTTGGTGGATTCATTTGTATATATCATTATATTGTATAGTATTCAGAGGCAGTTAAAAGTACATGATTAATCTGTTATTATTGGTTTATTTTAGATTTTAACATGTCAGGATACGAGTACAACTCGGTACGTTTTTATAAGTTGTGACGAATGAGAATGAAAAAAAGCAGGTGAATGATATTTTATTAAATTGATTGGGTTGGTTTATGGTGTTTAACGCCACCTTCTACAATAATGTGTTGTTATTGGTTGATTATAGATTTTAACATGTCAGGATACGAGTACAACTCGGTACGTTTTTTAGCTCGCCTTGCCAAAGGCAATGTGAGTTTTTGCCATCACTTGGCGTCCGTCGTCTGTCGTCCGTTAACTTTTCACATTTTAATCTTCTGCTCTGAAACCCCTCAGCCAAATGAACTGAAACTTGGTAGAAAGCATCTATGGAAGGTCCTCTCTATAAAGAGTGTTCATTTTGTCCTGATCCGTTAACAAACATGGCCACCACAGGCAATTCTTGTTTCTGATTGGCAGATTTTTAAAAATCTTCTCCTCTGAAACCGCTTGGCCAAATTAATCAAAACTTGGTAGGAAGCATCCTTGGATGGTCCTCTATAAAGATTGTTCATTTAGTTCCTATCCGTTAACAAACATGGCCACCACAGGCCATTCTTGTTTCTGATTGGTTGATTTCTAGAAAATCTTCTCCTCTGATACCGCATGACCAAAGGAACTGAAATTCAGTAGAAAGCATCTATGGAAGGTCCTCAATAAAGATTGCTCATTTCGTCCCGATTCGTTAACAAACATGGCCACCATAGGCATTTCTTGTTTCTGATTGGTCGATTGGTCGTCTGTCGTCCGTTAACTTTTCACATTTTAATCTTCTCCTCTGAAACCCCTCAGCCAAATGAACTGAAACTTGGTAGGAAGCACCTATGGAAGGTCCTCTCTAAAGATTGCTCATTTCATCCCGATCCGTTAACAAACATGGCCGCCACAGGCCATTCTTGTTTCTGATTGGTTGATTTCTAAAAAATCTTCTCTGAAACCGCTGGGCCAAATGAATCAAAACTTGGTAGGAAGCATCCTTGGAAGGTCCTCTATAAAGATTGCTTATTTAGTTCCGATCGGTTAACAAACATGGCTGCCACATGCCATTCTTGTTTCTGATTGGTTGATTTCTAAAAAATCTTCTCCTCTGAAACTGCTTGGCCAAATGAATCAAAACTTGGTAGGAAGCATCCTTGGATGGTCCTCTATAAAGATTGCTCATTTAGTTCCGATCCGTTAACAAACATGGTCACCACAGGCCATTCTTGTTTCTGATTGGTTGATTTCTAAAAAATCTTCTCCTCTGATACCACATGGCCAAATGAACTGAAATTCGGTAGAAAGCATCTATGGAAGGTCCTCTATAAAGATTGCCCATTTCGTCCCGATTCGTTAACAAACAAAGCCACCACAGGCATTTCTTGTTTCTGGTTGCTCGATTTCTAAAAATCTTCTCCTCTGAAACCACTTCGCCAAATAAACCGAAACTTGGTAGGAAGCATCTATGGAAGGTTCTCTATAAATGATACTCATTTCTTCCCGATTCGATAACAAACATGGCTGCCAGAGACAATTCTTGTTTCTGATTGGTCGATTTCTACAAATTTTCTTCTCTGAAATTGCTTAGCCAAATGAACAGAAACTTGGTGGGAAGCACATATGGAAGGTTCTGTATTAAGTTTCCTCAAAGCAGAATGAAAGGTGAGCGACACAGGCTCAGCCCACTGAGCCTCTAGTATAAGTTGTGACGAATGAGAATGAAAAAAAGCAGGCGGGTGAAGAAGAAGAATGATATTTTATTAAATTAATTGGGTTGGTTTATGGTGTTTAATGCCACCTTCTACAATAATGTGTTGTTATTGGTTTATTATAGATTTTAACATGTCGGGATACGAGTACAACTCGGTACGTTTTTATAAGTTGTGACGAATGAAAACGGTCGAGTGGGTGAAGAAGGAGGGTGATATTTAGATGCGGGTGGATGAAGGAGGTTGATATTTAGATGCGGGTGGGTGAAGAAGGAGGATGATATTTAGATGCGGGTGGGTGAAGAAGGAGGGTGATATTTAGATTAAAGTGAATGTACTCTATTTTATAACAAATTTTTGAAGACGTTAAGAAAGATAAAAGATTCAGTTTTTAAGTTGTACCAAGTGAAGAATGGGTGGGTAAAGAAGGAGGATGATATTTTACTAAATTTATTGGGTGGGTTTATGGTGTTTAACACCACTTTCAACAATATTTCAGTTACATTGTGGAGATTATTAAATTAAGCGTATTCTATAACGGTCATTGACAAATTTTTGGAGGCGCTAACAAATTAGACTTTTGTCATTTTGAATGTACATCATACATGTAATTAATTCTGGAGGCGCTAATAAAAAATTAATAACTGAGCTTCCATCATTTTAAATTGTAATGAATGAAAAAGGCACGGGTGAAGAGGAGAGTGGTAATAAGATTAAATTAAACATAAATTTATTTTTTGAATATTTATTTATTTTTTCTAAAGTATGCACAAATAGCACAATATTTATTACATAGAGACAAGAACAGATTGAATATCAATTTAATACTGTATACAGTATATGTATTTGACAAATTTCAATTATTTCTCTGGGGCCGTGGTGGTCGTGATCTTATGGTAGTTAGATTTAAAACTACCTAAGAAATCACTGCCTATCACCACTAAAAATGAAAGTTTGAATCTCGTTCATGGCAAGGTGCACTCGATACAACATTATTATACCCCCGCTCCCCGAAGGGGGAGGGGGGTATACTGTTTTACCTCTGTCCGTCTGTCCTTCCATCCTTCCGTCTGTCCTTCCGTCCTTCCATCCGTCCAAGATATTTTTCGTCACACTTTTCTCAGTAACTGTTGATGGCAGAAATCTGATATTTGGTCACAAGCATCATATAGGTATACCATATTGTGGGTAGCGTTTTTGGACCCGTCAGATTCCTACTTCCTGTTTGCCGACTTAGTTGGTTTTTATACACATTGAACATATATGCTCATTTTTCGTCTCATTTTTCTCAGCAACTATTGATGGCAGAGATCTGATATTTGGTCACAAGCTTCATATAGGTACCCCATATCGTGGGAAGCGTTTTTGGACCCGTCAGATTCCTACTTCCTGTTTGCCGACTTAGTTGGTTTTTATACACATTGAACATATATGCACATTTTTCGTCACATTTTTCTCAGCAACTATTGATGGCAGAGATCTGATATTTGGTCACAGGCTTCATATAGGTACCCCATATCGTGAGAAGCGTTTTTGGATCCATCAGATTCCTACTTCCTGTTTACCGAAGAGAGGGGGTATCATACGTGACCATTAGCTCACAGTTCATCTTGTTTGATAAAGTTTTTCAGTGACTTGCAACAGGTCGGTGGTTTTCTCCTGGAACTCCGATTTCCTCCACCAACAAAACTGACCGCCACGATATAGCTGAATATTGTTGAAAGTGGCATTAAACGCCATAAACCAAACATTCTGTGATTATTGATTGAATGTATTTAATAACCAATTTGGAAGACGCAAAAAAAAGAAGAAGTACCATTAATTTGTCTTATCATTTTGAGTTAAAATTGTGTAGGAGGAAGTGGGGGGTCTGGACAGTTATAATGGCCTTATCTATTAAAATATTTGCCCTCCATCTTTTAGGGATAGCCATTTAACTTTGATAAGGGGCGGGGGGGGGGGGGGGGGAGGGGGGGGAGACTTATTATGTGCTTATATATACATGTACATATATATCCTCAATATACATAAGAATATATTAATTACTACATGTAGTTAACTTATTCACACACTCTAAATTAGCAAATTTCTCAATTATAATGAATAAATGGACAGTTTTAAAATTATTACAAAAGTTTTATTTTCTCCTAAGTAAAAATTGTGTACACTAATTATAATTTAAATTATTTATTTATTCTTATTATTATACTTGATGTCCTTAGTTATTGGTGCAATCCTATTGGATATTGTATAATTAAAATTTATGCACTTTATTCAATAAAATATTTGAAATGAATTGAAAAAAGACTTAAGTATTAATATTAATTATCTCATTAAATTTTATAGACAAAAATATCTTGACCTAATCAAAAGATACCGCCTTCCAAATTTGATTTCAGACTTTTTGAAATTCGTCGGACCATGGGACTGAGCGGGCAGAAAATCACAAGGACCGGCAATACTGCCAAGTATGCCGGTCCTGGTGTCCGACAAAAAATTTTGTTTTGCACCGGAAATCGGAAATGCAACTGGTATGCCGGAATGATCACGGTCAACTCGGAATTAGATTCTGCTTCAAATGACATTTACTTCTTAAACATGCAACTGTTTCCATATTAATCATTGTATTTTTATAGTTTAAACTGGCTGTGATGCATCAACGTGACCATTTCGTGTGTTTATATTTGAAAACATGGCGGGTAAGGTTTTTATTGTTTCCATCACCGATTCCGTTTAAATTTTAGAATTTTGTAAATTCCGGTCCTGCACAATTTCAGTAGGTCCTGCAGAAAATTATTGGTGCATGACCTATGTCCTGCATATTGATTTTTTTTTCTCAAAAAGTCTGCTTTAAGGTTTGTGGACAAATTCTTTGAACATGGGAAATTAAATACCCGTATAAGGAAAATAATTTGTAAATGTCCATATGTTGATTTCAAAATATAATTTTTTTTTTTTTCATTTCAGGACTTGATATGCAGTTAGAAAATTAATACATGAAGAATAAACAGACAATTAATAAATAAGGAACATCTTGTAAGTGTTAGAGTTACGTCCCTTGTCAAATATAATTCATAGAGTTACTTCCCTTGTCAAATAGAATTCACAGAGTTACTTACCTTGTTAAATAGAATGCATAGAGTTACTTCCCTTGTCAAATAGAATTCATTGACAGAGTTACTTCCCTTGTCAAATAGAATTCATTGACAGTTACTTCCTTTGTCAAATATAATTCATTGACAGAGTTACTTCCCTTGTCAAATAGAATTCATTGACAATTATTTCCCTTGTCAAATAGAATTCATTGACAGGGTTACTTCTCTTGTCAAATAGAATTCATTGACAATAATTGAATTGCCATTGACAGAGTTACTTCCCTTGTCAAATAGAATTCATTGACAGAGTTACTTCCCTTGTCAAATAGAATTCATTGACAGTTACTTCCCTTGTCAAATAGAATTCATTGACAGAGTTACTTCTCTTGTCAAATAGAATTCATTGACAATATTTGAATTGCCTTCATATGTATGTCCAATAACAGGAGTCATCTCTTATAAGGCTAATGTTGTATTGAAATGGAAAACAAAAAGTACCACACTGTCAGAACAATGTTTGGTATTCCTTTTTAAAGCTAACATGTATTTACATTTTGTACGAAATTTGGATCTATAGTCAAACCTGTTTAATGCGACTTTCCATGAGAACATTGAAATAAGGTCACATAAGACAGGTAGTCGCTAAAGTCAGGTTTAATTAATATGAAATGCACTTTGAAGAAAATAAAAAATTATGGTCACATAATACAAGTTATTGCTTAATAGAGGTGGCCACTAAAGCAAGTTTAACTGTATAAAGAAAATCTGCTTATATAGTGTTATTGGATCAAATATCTGTCACAGTATTACTAGATTTTTGATTAATTCCTGTATTTATTGGTCGTCCTTAAGCTTGAAGTGCTGGTTTAAGTAGTACAAAGATGGGTGTGGTTCTCTAGAATATCCTATAACAAAGGATTTGATGACTTCAGTGAAAATTTTGTGAGCCTTCATTTCTTTGTGCATTCATTTGAAAGTATGGTGAAACCTGTTTAAATTGAATCTCCTTGGGACCAGCCTTCCGTGTTTGGAGTAGACAGGTGTTCTGTTTATACAGGTTAAATTTAACAAAAAAATTCTACTTTGGGACTTTAAATGAATTGTTTAATAATGATAAAAATTATACTTTTAATAGCGTTGCATTGTGACTCGTAATTAAAGTTCCGTTTACACAGAATTCCATTTGATTTAGAGTTCAGTTTAGACAGGTTTCGCTGTGTATTTAGACCACTGATTGTCAACCTTTTGTCTTGATGTCTCTAATGGAGCCTGAAAATTGAGGATGCAAGTCACAATGATACATGATAGAAAATGTGTGATTTTAACAGTCAAAATCATTGTTTTATACACTATCAAAATAGAGATGGAGAATACATGGAGATCTGCCATCTCTGCCATCTCTGCCATCTCCATTATACTTTTGGGGTTGCAGATGATATTTTGTGGTTTAAATAAAAAGAGGTTAAAATGTGCTTCATTTAAATTAAATCTGAATTAAAATGATAAAATCTTTTATTTCTATTTCAAATAAACTCTGTCATGATAGTTGCATGTATCAAATGGTTTGTAAATTTTGCGAATTGTGCTTAACCATTCATGTTTTTTTTGGGGGGTGGGGGTGAATATAGATTGCAAAACTTTTCACATTGGGTGTATGTTTGCATATTTCAATAGTTCACAAATTAAGTGTAAATTTACCCTCACGAACATTTCAACTTTAAATATATATACAGTTCACATGCATTTACTTAAACAAATAATTAAGTAAATTATGAACTGTGGTATTTGTACTCATGACTTGAGAATGTTCTATAGGATGATGACCTTCACATTCATAGGTTGTCTTTGAGAATGTTCTATAGGATGATGACCTTCACATTCATAGGTTGTCTTTGAGAATGTTCTATAGGATGATGACCTTCACATTCATAGGTTGTCTTTGAGAATGTTCTATAGGATGATGACCTTCACATTCATAGGTTGTCTTTGAGAATGATCTATAGGATGATGACCTTCACATTCATAGGTTGTCTTTGAGAATGTTCTATAGGATGATGACCTTCACATTCATAGGTTGTCTTTGAGAATGTTCTATAGGATGATGACCTTCACATTCATATGTTGTCTTTGGGAATGTTCTATAGGATGATGACCTTCACATTCATAGGTTGTCTTTGAGAATGTTCTATAGGATGATGACCTTCACATTCATAGGTTGTCTTTGAGAATGATCTATAGGATGATGACCTTCACATTCATAGGTTGTCTTTGAGAATGTTCTATAGGATGATGACCTTCACATTCATAGGTTGTCTTTGAGAATGTTCTATAGGATGATGACCTTCACATTCATAGGTTGTCTTTGAGAATGTTCTATAGGATGATAACCTTCACATTCATAGGTTGTCTTTGAGAATGTTCTATAGGATGATGACCTTCACATTCATAGGTTGTCTTTGAGAGTGTTCTATAGGATGATGACCTTCACATTCATAGGTTGTCTTTGAGAATGTTCTATAGGATGATGACCTTCACATTCATAGGTTGTCTTTGAGAATGTTCTATAGGATGATGACCTTCACATTCATAGGTTGTCTTTGAGAATGATCTATAGGATGATGACCTTCACATTCATAGGTTGTCTTTGAGAATGTTCTATAGGATGATGACCTTCACATTCATAGGTTGTCTTTGAGAATGTTCTATAGGATGATGACCTTCACATTCATAGGTTGTCTTTGAGAATGTTCTATAGGATGATGACCTTGTCTTTGTTAGAAAGTGACCTCACCATCAAAGATCAATCAATGCTAGGTTAATAATTTACATGTAGTAAAGGAAAAAAAAAACAGGCTTTCTGATAACATTTTTGAAAAAATAGGGTAGGTCATGATCAGGCCTTTCAATAAGGATGGTATAAATACCAGGTACTTTAACTTTAAATAAAAAGTACCGCCTGTAAATAGTGAAGTACTGGTAGACTTGATTTTGAAATATTGAAAACCCTGGTGGGTTAAGTCATGCAAAACAGTTATATATTTTTTTTAATTTGTACCCAAGTTATACAGTACAAGGTTCTAACTTTCATTGTACTTGTTCAACAATGACAATTAAAAATTAGAGTAGCCACAGGGCTTTAAATATTGTTCAAGTCTACCAGTACTTCACTATTTACAGGCAGTACTTTTTTATTAAAATTTGAACAATTTCATGAATATCTTATACAACACTCTTTAAAATCAGGGGGTACCAAACACCATTTTAAGTGGGTAAAAGTACCTGGTACCACCCCTTACTGGAAGGCCTTGGGTAGGGACTGTCAGCAGGGTAAGCTGAAACAGAAGTATTTTTGTTTTGGCCTTTTTATAGGTAGTTAATCATCCTACATACAGGTATATAGGTCAATCATCCTACATACAGGTATATAGGTCAGTAATGTATAACAAGTAATTAAGGATTAAATGATCTATTGTTCTGTTTCTATAAAGTCAATAAGATTAAGTATGAGAGCATTGGTTTTAGCTTTTAATAGGAGGTAGGGGGTGTTGTTTATATAAAGTCGATAAGATTATGTATGGGTATGTGAACATTGGTGACAGCATACACTGACTGATAAATGCTGAGCATTTAAAAGGCTGGGCATCCAATGCTGAGGTTTTATTGGGGGTCGTAAATCATGGGCTGATGATCAGTTTTATTTCCCTCACCTGTACAGGTGGTCAGCAATTGAATAAACAATATGATCATAATGATTTCCAGATAGATGTACCTGATTCAATAGGTGTTAGTAAAATTTACCTGAGCATGTATGTGTGATTTGTTACACTTGTGACTTTTTATTTAGTGGAAGTATTTACATAATAAATTTTCTATTTTACAATGTAGTAATGTTTTGATAATTCTAAAATTGAAATAAATTTTCTTTGTTTCTCATTTGATTTGTTTTGTTAAAATTTCAATTATTATCTGTATTATAAAATTTAAAAGTAAATTATTTGAAAAATTTAATTAAACAATAGATGTGTATCTATTCTTTTTTTAACCATTTGTTTGTTGTCTTTTTTTTTTTTTTTTGCTGTAAAGCTTCATATTTTCTACAAATTGTTTGTCTTATCAATGTTTTAAATCTTGAAAGTAAACTATAACTAAACTGTGGATATTAAACTTGGTGCACAATTAGAGAATAATATGTTTTAATTACATTTATTAAACATGGCATAGAGATCATGATTAATATATGTAAAAGTTATATTAGTTGTTGGTGAACTAAATAGTGCTGTTGGCTGGAACGGAGTGTGGTGGTCTAGTTGGTGTTGATGGTGTGACATTCCAGGGTCTGTGTAGAGGTAAGGTGTGACATTCCAGGGTCTGTGTAGAGGTAAGGGGTGACATTTCAGGGTCTGTGTAGAGGTAAGGGGCGACATTTCAGGGTCTGTGTAGAGGTAAGGGGTGACATTTCAGGGTCTGTGTAGAGGTAAGGGGTGACATTCCAGGGTCTGTGTAGAGGTAAGGTGTGACATTCCAGGGTCTGTGTAGAGGTAAGGTGTGACATTCCAGGGTCTGTGTAGAGGTAAGGGGTGACATTTCAGGGTCTGTGTAGAGGTAAGGGGCGACATTTCAGGGTCTGTGTAGAGGTAAGGGGTGACATTTCAGGGTCTGTGTAGAGGTAAGGTGTGACATTCCAGGGTCTGTGTAGAGGTAAGGTGTGACATTCCAGGGTCTGTGTAGAGGTAAGGGGTGACATTCCAGGGTCTGTGTAGAGGTAAGGGGTGACATTTCAGGGTCTGTGTAGAGGTAAGGGGTGACATTCCAGGGTCTGTGTAGAGGTAAGGTGTGACATTCCAGGTTCTGTGTAGAGGTAAGGTGTGACATTCCAGGGTCTGTGTAGAGGTAAGGGGTGACATTCCAGGGTCTGTGTAGAGGTAAGGGGTGACATTCCAGGGTCTGTGTAGAGGTAAGGGGTGACATTCCAGGGTCTGTGTAGAGGTAAGGGGTGACATTCCAGGGTCTGTGTAGAGGTAAGGGGTGACATTCCAGGGTCTGTGTAGAGGTAAGGGGTGACATTCCAGGGTCTGTGTAGAGGTAAGGTGTGACATTCCAGGGTCTGTGTAGAGGTAAGGGGTGACATTCCAGGGTCTGTGTAGAGGTAAGGGGTGACATTCCAGGGTCTGTGTAGAGGTAAGGTGTGACATTCCAGGGTCTGTGTAGAGGTAAGGGGTGACATTCCAGGGTCTGTGTAGAGGTAAGGTGTGACATTCCAGGGTCTGTGTAGAGGTAAGGTGTGACATTTCAGGGTCTGTGTAGAGGTAAGGGGTGACATTTCAGGGTCTGTGTAGAGGTAAGGGGCGACATTTCAGGGTCTGTGTAGAGGTAAGGGGTGACATTTCAGGGTCTGTGTAGAGGTAAGGTGTGACATTCCAGGGTCTGTGTAGAGGTAAGGTGTGACATTCCAGGGTCTGTGTAGAGGTAAGGGGTGACATTCCAGGGTCTGTGTAGAGGTAAGGTGTGACATTCCAGGGTCTGTGTAGAGGTAAGGGGTGACATTCCAGGGTCTGTGTAGAGGTAAGGTGTGACATTCCAGGGTCTGTGTAGAGGTAAGGGGTGACATTCCAGGGTCTGTGTAGAGGTAAGGGGCGACATTCCAGGATCTGTGTAGAGGTAAGGGGTGACATTCCAGGGTCTGTGTAGAGATAAGAGTGGTCTACTGGCTGTTTGAGGCTGATTGTCTAGTAGTTCTTGAACCAGGTGAATAAGACGCTCATACTGTTGTACAAGTTTTGTCAAAGTGAGTTCCTGTATGACTAATCTTTCAGTGAGAGTGTTGACTTTTTTCTCTAGTTGACGTATAGTGTTGAGAAGTTGATTTCTGGGTAGTTGAGAATCAGGTGGTGGTGGAGTGGCTGCTTGGTGGTGTGTATGTAGGTGGCTGCAGGTATGCTGGAAGTTCAAGAGATGGTGTGATTGACCTAAGGGTCTTCAGGTGGTGCTTGTGATGTTATGCCATCTATCCAGCCTATAACTTTGGCATCTGGTTTCTGTGGTTTGGTAGTTGTTGAAGCTGGTTGTTTTTTCTGCCGCTTGGGTTGAGGGTACATGTAATTCAGGTGAAGAGCTACTGCTTGAACTGATTGAGTCAGGTGAGTCTGTTCTGCATTCTGGAAGGTTTTCAGGAGCTTTCTCATGTCAAGCCAATCCCCAGTGAAAATGACCAATGCATCATCTGCATCTGTTGTGCTGTCTCCCCATATGGTGTTTTATCTTTCTTGGAGTTTGATTCGACCTTCTGACAATATCTTTGACCTTGGAATGACCAAGTATTCTGGCTCATCACCACTGTCCCACTTGACTAGGAAGTGGCTATATTCTTTAATTTGGTGTTGGCTCTAGCAGTCATTTTGACAGACACTCAAGATAAGTGAAGACAAGAAAATCAATCCTTATAAATATTCTGAAGGCTTAGTGTGAGTAAATGCTTTAAAAACATTTCATTCTCAATGCATTAGTAAATAAACATATATTACTTTCATCTATAGAGGTGTTAATTGATCAAAGACTATCTTAATTATTCTTTAATATTATAGTTTAATTGCATATCACTGGCAATCAAAACTGATCAAAAGTAATTAGAAGTTAATCTATTCTCATTACCTGTCTGATTTTCTTTTTTTTCCTTTTTTATTTGTGTTTGTACTAACAAAAACAGTAAATTATTTAAAAAAAAGTTTAAATCAAAATTCATGAATATTTATGAAAAATAAATTTATAGTAATTTTAATTTTAACCATTGAAAATTTCACATTTCATAAAAAAATATATATATTTTATTACATACTTAGTTCAAATAAAGGCATTTTTGTATGACTAATATGACTAAAAGTAAACTGTCCATATTTTCACACCACGGGAAAATAACCGGTTATTGGATTACTACAAGATCATTTCCATATCGAGGCCCATATTGGCCCAGGCCATTATGGACCTTGACTTCGTCTCAGGCCAATATGGGTTTCTCTTTTCTAGATGTCGGAAGTATGTAATAAATAGTTTAATACATGGGCATTTCCATATTGGCCTGGTTATCATCCCTCGACCCATATTGGCCATCGACTCCTTCTCGGGCCAATATGGGGGTCTCGGGATGATAACCAGGCCAATATGGAAATGCCCATGTATTAATCTGTATTTAATTTAGGAATCTAGTTGAATATGTGTGTGTGTTTTTCTTTTTCATTAGCCTATACAGTATGTCTCTGTAAGGTCATTTTATTACATGAGAGTGAATAAGTGGCAAATGACAGGTGTCCATACATTGTAAATCTTTCATTGATTGAGATTTTCTATGTTTACCATATCGGTGTGTTAATATCCAAAAAATACTTAATTTGTCATTTTTATATTGAAAAGAATGTATTTATATAATCAACTGACATATTATTTTTTTTTATGTTTAGAATGTATGTTTAACAAAATAAGAATAAAAATGTGAAAAAAATGTTCAAGAAATGTCCTGAATAACAAAATTAAAAAACTTGACATGTCACAAAATAAACTTTGAAAAGAAAAGAAATTAATGTTGCCTTGGATAAAATGCAAAATAATTTCAAAAAGATTGTTATTTAATCTTCATTAAACATATTTCATCACTTGATTAGTTGAATAAGGTGTTTTGACAGTAATTATTTACAAGACCTGCCACACAAAACATTTCCTGACTTCAACATCAAATTAGAAGACCCAGCATTCAACAAACAGATCAAACATCTACTACCACACTTGAGATCACAGACTTACAACAAACAGATCAAATATCTACTACCACACTTGAGATCACAGACTTACAACAAACAGATCAAACATCTACTACCACACTTGAGATCACAGACTTACAACAAACAGATCAAACATCTACTACCACACTTGAGATCACAGACTTACAACAAACAGATCAAACATCTACTACCACACTTGAGATCACAGACTTACAACAAACAGATCAAACATCTACTACCACACTTGAGATCACAGACTTACAACAAACAGATCAAATATCTACTACCACACTTGAGATCACAGACTTACAACAAACAGATCAAACATCTACTACCACACTTGAGATCACAGACTTACAACAAACAGATCAAACATCTACTACCACACTTGAGATCACAGACTTACAACAAACAGATCAAACATCTACTACCACACTTGAGATCACAGACTTACAACAAACAGATCAAACATCTACTACCACACTTGAGATCACAGACTTACAACAAACAGATCAAACATCTACTACCACACTTGAGATCACAGACTTACAACAAACAGATCAAACATCTACTACCACACTTGAGATCACAGACTTACAACAAACAGATCAAACATCTACTACCACACTTGAGATCACAGACTTACAACAAACAGATCAAATATCTACTACCACACTTGAGATCACAGACTTACAACAAACAGATCAAACATCTACTACCACACTTGAGATCACAGACTTACAACAAACAGATCAAACATCTACTACCACACTTGAGATCACAGACTTACAACAAACAGATCAAACATCTACTACCACACTTGAGATCACAGACTTACAACAAACAGATCAAACATCTACTACCACACTTGAGATCACAGACTTACAACAAACAGATCAAACATCTACTACCACACTTGAGATCACAGACTTACAACAAACAGATCAAACATCTACTACCACACTTGAGATCACAGACTTACAACAAACAGATCAAACATCTACTACCACACTTGAGATCACAGACTTACAACAAACAGATCAAACATCTACTACCACACTTGAGATCACAGACTTACAACAAACAGATCAAACATCTACTACCACACTTGAGATCACAGACTTACAACAAACAGATCAAACATCTACTACCACACTTGAGATCACAGACTTACAACAAACAGATCAAACATCTACTACCACACTTGAGATCACAGACTTACAACAAACAGATCAAACATCTACTACCACACTTGAGATCACAGACTTACAACAAACAGATCAAACATCTACTACCACACTTGAGATCACAGACTTACAACAAACAGATCAAACATCTACTACCACACTTGAGATCACAGACTTACAACAAACAGATCAAACATCTACTACCACACTTGAGATCACAGACTTACAACAAACAGATCAAACATCTACTACCACACTTGAGATCACAGACTTACAACAAACAGATCAAACATCTACTACCACACTTGAGATCACAGACTTACAACAAACAGATCAAACATCTACTACCACACTTGAGATCACAGACTTACAACAAACAGATCAAACATCTACTACCACACTTGAGATCACAGACTTACAACAAACAGATCAAACATCTACTACCACACTTGAGATCACAGACTTACAACAAACAGATCAAACATCTACTACCACACTTGAGATCACAGACTTACAACAAACAGATCAAACATCTACTACCACACTTGAGATCACAGACTTACAACAAACAGATCAAACATCTACTACCACACTTGAGATCACAGACTTACAACAAACAGATCAAACATCTACTACCACACTTGAGATCACAGACTTACAACAAACAGATCAAACATCTACTACCACACTTGAGATCACAGACTTACAACAAACAGATCAAACATCTACTACCACACTTGAGATCACAGACTTACAACAAACAGATCAAACATCTACTACCACACTTGAGATCACAGACTTACAACAAACAGATCAAACATCTACTACCACACTTGAGATCACAGACTTACAACAAACAGATCAAGCATCTACTACCACACTTGAGATCACAGACTTACAACAAACAGATCAAACATCTACTACCACACTTGAGATCACAGACTTACAACAAACAGATCAAACATCTACTACCACACTTGAGATCACAGACTTACAACAAACAGATCAAACATCTACTACCACACTTGAGATCACAGACTTACAACAAACAGATCAAACATCTACTACCACACTTGAGATCACAGACTTACAACAAACAGATCAAACATCTACTACCACACTTGAGATCACAGACTTACAACAAACAGATCAAACATCTACTACCACACTTGAGATCACAGACTTACAACAAACAGATCAAACATCTACTACCACACTTGAGATCACAGACTTACAACAAACAGATCAAACATCTACTACCACACTTGAGATCACAGACTTACAATAAACAGATCAAACATCTACTACCACACTTGAGATCACAGACTTACAACAGCCTTTTTAAAGGCTAAAAACAAAAACAACAGCCTTTTTAAAGGTTACTTTCAAAAATATTCTTATAGTTAATGATGAGCAGATAAAAAATATTAAAATATTAAAGACAGCCATGCAAACCCCAATTCCCTTGCATTGCATACATTTATATACCCGCTACATGCAACTGTTTTTTTTTTTTTTTTTTTTTTTTTTTTTTTTCATTTCATTCAAATTCTGATCGAATTTACTTTAAATCTAGTACTAACTTTATTAGGTATCAAGTTACAAAAAGAAAGAGGAAGCAAAAATGCTTATAGTTCCCATTAAAGTGTCTGTGTTAATCAAATGTTAAAGGGACATTATCTGCCATAATCGTAAATTTTTGTTACCCATAAAAACTATCAGATATGATTGATGCCTTAATAAAACGTGTTTCTGTAACTTATAAATGTTATGAAATGTACATGCATCGGGGAAAAAACGTGCAACTGCTCGTGTTTTGAGATCGATCAAGAAATGGACGCCATCTTATTAATTATCGATATTGTTTACGGAGTTTGTCGAATCGTCGTTAAATCAGTACAACAATGCAGATATTTCTTATTTTTTGTGAATCTGCTTTTAGTCGGTGTTAATAACGGACAAAGAACCATGCAAGTTTGCAGTTAATAAGCGACAAAATACAAATTATTCGTTTTTACCTGTCAGTTTTACCTGTAAGGTCAGTTGCATATGGAAAAAGAGAAGTCAAATTATTTGCTTGCAAGGAAATAATTAATCGATGGTAATTTTCGTTCTCAAAAGACGAAAAGTGGTTCGATAAGCCGTTTAATGTGAAATATTTACCTTTATTTCATCATTTTAAAGCTATTTACCAATTTCCAAAACTTATAATTTTTTTTGGTCAAAATCGTAGCTAATGCCCCTTTAAGGATTGAAGTTTTGTACAGGACTTAATAATATACTAAGTTTTCTTTAAATACACTTATGTTTTCATTGATAGTCAGTTAAAGGAATTGAAACTTTTATTATACATAAATTATTAGGGGGGTTCAAGATGTGTTCAATTTATCTTTCTTTATTTTCGAAACATAGTAACAAGTATATTTTTGAAATTGGATTACATTTATTTTATCAAATTGATAAAGCAAATTAAATATATTATTCCTCTGCAAAAACAGATCAAATTAATTACAAAATAAAAAAAATTAAAATTTTAAATACATGTATCATTAAATGAACAACTATAACATTTTTGTCAAACTGAAAAAAAAAACAAAAAAAAAAAAAAAACCTCTTAAATACATGTACATACACATTGCAGGTCATAGAAAGGAAATTCTTAGTTTAAGCATATTTTATTAATTAATTCAATATAACATTACAATATTCAGCTATATACATAACATAATAAGAAGAAATTAATAGGATTGGGAAACAAGTTACAAGAACTTATATTAATCCCTATCCGTAGGAATAAATTTCATATATACTACTATACTGTGAATCTCTACGGGGAGAAGCAAATAGAACTAACTTACAAATTTGATATAAATTACAGAAGGTATAAGAAGATAAAACAAAGAAAGTGATCTGGTGTTTGATGTAAAAAATGTTTGATTCAAAGTAATTAAAAAAAAAGAAAAAAGAAGAATGAAATAAGGGAACTAGGTACTGCTGATGTTAGATGAAACGTTTACTGTTTATTATAAACTTTTGTACATTTAAAAATAAACTGTTATTTTGATCGTCTGTGAGGTCAGGTGATCCAAAAAGTAAACGGTCAACTGTCAAGTTCATAGGAATATCAATTGATTCGATATACCGATTTCTCGAATCGTTGAACCTATGACAATAAAAAAGATAATGCGAGTTAGTTTCAGGGACCCCTTGATGACAACTACAGTTGGGCGAATCTACTACATTTTTTAGGAATAGATGATGGTTTAGAGAGCTACATGCAGTTCGTAATCTCATGTGAAGGATTTGTCCAATTCGAGTTCCTGAGTAATAATAAATAGGTTTCTTTATACATTTTGATTTATAATAGGATTTGAGAGATGAAGGAGACTTGCTATCTCTTATTGATGTGGGTTCGCTGTTCCATAATCTTACAGTAGAGGGTAAATTCTTACAGTAGAGCGTAAAAATCTTACAGTAGAAGGAAATTCTTAAAATGTTAAATCTAATCTTAATTAATTAATTAATATATTGAATAAAATAGCATCACAAATAATCTTGTTCTTCTTTCCCATATTTTCAGTTATTAATCCTTATATCTCCAACACAAAATTATGATTTCATTTTAATTATGTTTTTAAATTGTTATGATGCTTATCACAAAATATTAAATTTTGAAAATATTCTTTTATTGACAAATTTTCAAGGTACAGTTAAATGTATTGGAAGTCCTTTTTCTACACATCAAAATCACTGAAATCCAAGTATGTCCATATCCTGTTATGTAACACAAACAGGTGTATGTATTTACCTGTAGATCACCAGTGACTAACCTGTGAAATCAACAAGACACTACTGACCAGGTATTTTATGGCCATGTTTATTACCTTGGGGTTAATTAGCAGACCATCAGCGAAAATGCTGAGCCCAGCTCAGCATTTATCAGTGTATGCTGTCAACTGTACTGAGGAGGGGGTGTGAGGTGTTGTTTATATAAAGTCAATAAGATTATGTATGTGTACATTGACTTTAGCTTTTAATAGGAGGTAGGGTGGGGGAGTGTTGTTTATATAAAGTCAATAAGATTATGTATGTGAACATTGGTTTTAGCTTTTAATAGGAGGTAGGGTGGGGGAGTGTTGTTTATATAAAGTCAATAAGATTATGTATGTGAACATTGGTTTTAGCTTTTAATAGGAGGTAGGGTGGGGGAGTGTTATTTATATAAAGTCAATAAGATTATGTATGTGAACATTGGTTTTAGCTTTTAATAGGAGGTAGGGTGGGGGAGTGTTGTTTATATAAAGTCAATAAGATTATGTATGTGAACATTGGTTTTAGCTTTTAATAGGAGGTAGGGTGGGGGAGTGTTGTTTATATAAAGTCAATAAGATTAAGTATGATAGCATTGATTTTAGCTTTTAATAGGAGGTAGGTTGGGGGAGTGTTGTTTATATAAAGTCAATAAGATTATGTATGTGAACATTGGTTTTAGCTTTTAATAGGAGGTAGGGTGGGGGTGTGTTGTTTATATAAAGTCAATAAGATTAAGTATGAGAGCATTGGTTTTAGCTTTTAATAGGAGGTAGGGTGGGGGTGTGTTGTTTATATAAAGTCAATAAGATTAAGTATGAGAGCATTGGTTTTAGCTTTTAATAGGAGGTAGGGTGGGGGTGTGTTGTTTATACAAAGGTGTGAGGGTGAGAAACATTGATCCTCCATCAGACAAAGGAGTGAGGGTGGGAAACATTGATCCTCCAGCAGACAAAGATGTGAGGGTGGGAAACATTGATCCTCCAGCAGACAAAGATGTGAGGGTGGGAAACATTGATCCTCCAGCAGACAAAGGTGTGAGGGTGGGAAACATTGATCCTCCAGCAGACAAAGATGTGAGGGTGGGAAACATTGATCCTCCAGCAGACAAAGGTGTGAGGGTGGGAAACATTGATCCTCCAGCAGACAAAGGCGTGAGGGTGAGAAACATTGATCCTCCAGCAGACAAAGGTGTGAGGGTGGGAAACATTGATCCTCCAGCAGACAAAGGCGTGAGGGTGAGAAACATTGATCCTCCAGCAAACAAAGGTGTGAGGGTGGGAAACATTGATCCTCCAGCAGACAAAGGTGTGAGGGTGGGAAACATTGATCCTCCATCAGACAAAGGTGTGAGGGTGGGAAACATTGATCCTCCATCAGACAAAGGTGTGAGGGTGGGAAACATTGATCCTCCAGCAGACAAAGGTGTGAGGGTGGGAAACATTGATCCTCCAGCAGACAAAGATGTGAGGGTGGGAAACATTGATCCTCCAGCAGACAAAGATGTGAGGGTGGGAAACATTGATCCTCCAGCAGACAAAGATGTGAGGGTGGGAAACATTGATCCTCCAGCAGACAATGGTGTGAGGGTGGGAAACATTGATCCTCCAGCAGACAAAGATGTGAGGGTGGGAAACATTGATCCTCCAGCAGACAAAGGTGTGAGGGTGAGAAACATTGATCCTCCAGCAGACAAAGGTGTGAGGGTGGGAAACATTGATCCTCCAGCAGACAAAGATGTGAGGGTGGGAAACATTGATCCTCCAGCAGACAAAGGTGTGAGGGTGGGAAACATTGATCCTCCAGCAGACAAAGGTGTGAGGGTGGGAAACATTGATCCTCCAGCAGACAAAGGTGTGAGGATGGGAAACATTGATCCTCCAGCAGACAAAGGTGTGAGGGTGGGAAACATTGATCCTCCAGCAGACAAAGGTATGAGGGTGAGAAACATTGATCCTCCAGCAGACAAAGGTATGAGGATGGGAAACATTGATCCTCCAGCAGACAAAGGTGTGAGGGTGGGAAACATTGATCCTCCAGCAGACAAAGATGTGAGGGTGGGAAACATTGATCCTCCAGCAGACAAAGGTGTGAGGGTGGGAAACATTGATCCTCCAGCAGACAAAGATGTGAGGGTGGGAAACATTGATCCTCCAGCAGACAAAGATGTGAGGGTGGGAAACATTGATCCTCCAGCAGACAAAGATGTGAGGGTGGGAAGCATTGATCCTCCAGCAGACAAAGGTGTGAGGGTGGGAAACATTGATCCTCCAGCAGACAAAGGCGTGAGGGTGAGAAACATTGATCCTCCAGCAGACAAAGGTGTGAGGATGGGAAACATTGATCCTCCAGCAGACAAAGGTGTGAGGGTGGGAAACATTGATCCTCCAGCAGACAAAGGTGTGAGGGTGGGAAACATTGATCCTCCAGCAGACAAAGGTATGAGGGTGAGAAACATTGATCCTCCAGCAGACAAAGGTGTGAGGGTGGGAAACATTGATCCTCCAGCAGACAAAGGTATGAGGGTGAGAAACATTGATCCTCCAGCAGACAAAGGTGTGAGGGTGAGAAACATTGATCCTCCAGCAGACAAAGGTATGAGGGTGGGAAACATTGATCCTCCAGCAGACAAAGGTGTGAGGGTGGGAAACATTGATCCTCCAGCAGACAAAGATGTGAGGGTGGGAAACATTGATCCTCCAGCAGACAAAGGTGTGAGGGTGGGAAACATTGATCCTCCAGCAGACAAAGGTGTGAGGGTGGGAAACATTGATCCTCCAGCAGACAAAGGTGTGAGGGTGAGAAACATTGATCCTCCAGCAGACAAAGGTGTGAGGGTGGGAAACATTGATCCTCCAGCAGACAAAGGTGTGAGGGTGGGAAACATTGATCCTCCAGCAGACAAAGATGTGAGGGTGGGAAACATTGATCCTCCAGCAGACAAAGGTGTGAGGGTGGGAAACATTGATCCTCCAGCAGACAAAGGTGTGAGGGTGGGAAACATTGATCCTCCAGCAGACAAAGGTGTGAGGGTGAGAAACATTGATCCTCCAGCAGACAAAGGTGTGAGGGTGGGAAACATTGATCCTCCAGCAGACAAAGGTGTGAGGGTGAGAAACATTGATCCTCCAGCAGACAAAGGTGTGAGGGTGGGAAACATTGATCCTCCAGCAGACAAAGGTATGAGGGTGGGAAACATTGATCCTCCAGCAGATAAAGGTGGGAGGGTGGGAAACATTGGTCCTCCATCAGACAAAGGTGTGAGGGTGGGAAACATTGATCCTCCAGCAGATAAAGGTGTTAGGGTGGGAAACATTGATATTGATCCTCCAGCAGACAAAAGTGTGAGGGCGGGGGTGAAATCAAGTATTAACAGTTATTGATTTTAGAATAATAAATGTTTTTGTATCATAAAAAAGTGTTTAATATTGTCCGATATTTCTACTAAATCCTTGGACAGATAATATTAATACCTGAAATCTCTGATTATATTACACGTGGTTAATTACAGGTGATGACAGGTGAGAATCATAAAAATCTCTCTTCTATCAAATAGTATATAGAAATACAAAAAATGTATATATATAATCTTCTGAGGTACTAAGGTAGGTTGTGATTTTTTTATGTGTTGTAGTTACCTGTAGTACAATGAAACGTTTGTTATGTCAGTCTTGATCAGCCGTAAATATTGAGTGAGCGAGCGAGCGTTTGTTGTTTAATGCCATTTCAGCAATTTTTCAGCTATATCATAGTGAGAACAAGTTACATTTCAGTGAGATGATGATGAAGATGGTCGCTTTGTTCTAGACCAACAGGTTAAGTCAGATGTTGATAGTGCAGTCTGCGCCAAAAACCGATAGCCCTATGCCCCTGTCTAGTGAAAATTGGTTCAGGCTAGTAAAATTTGCATACAATTTGCTGAATCAAATAGAAAACATTCTTCTAAAATGCTGTTCGGGCTAGTTTGTCAAAATGTTTTTGGCACAGACTGATACCAGTATGTGCTTAGTGAAACAACAGTCGTGGGTAGACATGTTGATGTGCTTAGTGAAACAACGATCATGGGTAGACATGTTGCTTTAACAACAGTCGTGGGTAGACATGTTGCTTTAACAACGGTCGTGGGTAGACATGTTACTTTAACAACGGTCGTGGGTAGACATGTTACATTAACAACGGTCGTGGGTAGACATGTTACTTTAACAACGGTCGTGGGTAGACATGTTACTTTAACAACGGTCGTGGGTAGACATGTTACTTTAACAACGGTCGTGGGTAGACATGTTACTTTAACAACGGTCGTGGGTAGACATGTTGCTTTAACAACGGTCGTGGGTAGACATGTTGCTTTAACAACGATCGTGGGTAGACATGTTGCTTTAACAACGGTCGTGGGTAGACATGTTACTTTAACAATGGTCGTGGGTAGACATGTTACTTTACTCTGACACATTATCCTGATTCTGAACCAACACGTCTCTGCTCTTACTCCTTAAAACTGTATGCTTAGCGGAAAAGCAGCAATTACCATTGAAATATTGAATAAAGTTCTACTATTAAGTATTAAGAATGATAAATTACTATATAATTATTGGGATTTTTTGTTTCTCAATTTACATTGTAGCTGTTTTTTAGCTCACTTGGCCAAAGGCCATGTGAGCTTTTGCCATCACTTTGCGTCCATCGTAGTTGTAAATTTTCACATTTAAATCTTCTCCTCTGAAACCCCTGAACCAAATTAAACCAAACCTGGCAGGGATAGTCCTTGGGTGGGTCCCTTTCAAAATTGTGTCCGACAGACCGGCCCTCCATTCAAGATGGCTGCTGTTACTAAAAATAGATTTTTTTTCAATTGTCCATTGCTGCTTTATTATAAATCTAAATGAGCTCAAATTTTTACTGCTGCTACATGGAAATGAGTAGTTTAACAAATATTCCATGTTTTTCTGTTAAATTTTTTTTCCAACCGATTTATACCGATTATGGAAATTAGGCATATTTTGATAGAAAATCACATTTAAATCTTTTCCTCTGAAATCGCTGAACCAAATTAAACCAAACCTGGCAGGGATGGTCCCTGGGTGGGTCCCTTTCAAATTTATGTCCGACAGACCCGCCCTCCATTCAAGATGGCTGCTGTTACTAAAAATAGAAATATCTTTAATTGTCCATTGCTGCTTTATTATAAATCAAAATGAGCTCAAATTTTAACTGCAGCTACATTGCAGTGAGTAGTTTTGCATATAATCCCGAGTTTTTCTGTTGAATTTTTCTTTCAACCGATGTATGCCGATTATACAAAGTAGACATATTTTGATAAAAGATCACATTTAAATCTTCTCCTCTGAAACCGCTGAACCAATTTAAAGCAAATATGGCTGGGATGGTCCTTGGGTGGTTCCCTTTCAATATTGTGTCCGACAGCCCCACCATCCATTCAAAATGGCTGCTGTTACTAAAAATAGAAATTTCTTTAGTTGTCAATTTCTGCTTTATTACAAATCAAAATGAACTCTAATTTTAACTGCAGCTACATGGCAATGAGTAGTTTAACATATATTCTGGGTTTTTCTGTGAGATTTTTTCAGCCAGTTTATTCCGTTTAGGAATATTATGAGATAAAAATCATATCAAAATCTTTTGCTCAGAAATTTGAGTTGAAATGATCCTTTGGTGGCCCACTTTCAAAATTATGTGTAACACCCCCATTTTCTATCAACTTTAGATGTCAAATTGAAAACCAGGTGAGCGATTACAGGTTCCTTGGAGCTTCTAGTTCAGTAGTCAGATTTTTTTTCATTTGACTTGCATCAACACTTGGCTTTGCGGTTATTAAACTTGTACTCATACTGGAAAAGCATCCAATGAGAATGTCATTCAATAAATGCCACATTCTGATTGGATGATTTTGGAGTATGAATATTAAAATAGTACTCTTAAGTTTTACAACTGTAAGCCTCGACTTCCGGGTGGCTCAATGAGTTAGGTAGTCGGATTACCTAACAACTCATACAAGCCTATCACCAATATGGCGTGGGTTAGTGCCCGGCTTTATAGATTACAAAAAGGGTGCACTCGACTCGCAGCCACAAGTGATAAAGTCTACCAGTTGCTTGCCCATGGTTGATGGTTCTCTCCGGGTACTCCGGCTTCTTCCACCATTAAAACTGGTCGCCATGATATAGCTGAACTATTGTTGAAAGTGGCGTTAAAACACCAAAAATAAAAAAATTCAATCAAATCCTTTTAAAAAGAGTTTTAAATGTATATAAAGAATGAAATTTTCACTATTTAAGGTAGAACATCATTTCCTCAGATTCAAATGTATCTAGAAAATTAGAGTAGTGTCCGAGCATAACAAGCGTGGATTCAGACGGGAGTGAACCTGGCGCCCGCTCTAAAAATGACAAAGGATCGAGTGCAGATCGGCTGTTGTTAAATATGTCAATACTATTATCTGTATAACATTTTACCTCCCCATTTAGTACATGTTTAGCTGTAGTCCTGTAGCATGTGTTTTTTAGTTTTCAAGAGTATAGGAGGATTTAGAATTTCAATGGGGATTTCCATTTTTATGTACTCTTAATTAAGATCAAAATAATATTTTTAAAAATAAAAATAAAAAAAAAATAATTATCAATTAAATCCAAAATAAAATTTATCACTTTTAAGTGATTAACGATGTTTTTTAAAACGAGATGACTTTTCTCAGTCATCTCTCATCGAAGGGCGAAGCCCTGAGATGAGAGATGTCTGAGAAACGTCCTCGAGTTTTAAAAAGCGTCTTTAATTATTTTATCGCTATTTTGTATTCATAATTAAATAATTTTTGTTGAGATACTGACACTTTTTTAAACACAATTAATATTTTATATCGTTAATCACTTAATTATCAAGAATTTGGTAATGTGACGTCATTATAACGTCATATTAGAAAACAAGATAATACTACGTGCGTCCTTGACGACGCTTAGCGATTAGCGATAATTGGAATCATATCATGCGCCCACATGATATGAAATATATCGGTTTTAAACATCAAAGGGAAAATAAACAAAATAGCGATAACAAAGCATATTATTAATTTTTTTTTTTAGAGAAAATGGGATTTATCAAAAACTCCAAAAAATAAAATCTGTTCAATAAGTCATTACATACTGTATGTCAAGTCCATTTTGACCCAAATGTCATCCCAAGACTTCTCTATCAGACTAAGGATTCTTTTTAGCTCAAGGTCTGATATGGATCATTAGTCTTTCACCAGGCCCTATGAGAAGGGGGGTTCAGCCGGTACTTTGGTCCGGGGCTCAGAGATCCAAGAAGGGGCCTGTGAATCTCTGAAGGGCTGATAGCCTTAACCACAGACGTTTTATTTTGATTTTTTTTAATTTTTGGGGATATTTAAACTATTTTTAGTTTATTGAGAAATATAATTATGTAAAATTCACTTAGACTTCTGAATTATGTTTGACACTTCTTTGTATGAAGTATATGTTATCTGGAAATTCTACTGCACAATTTACAAGTGGTTTCATTGGACCTCAAATCCTCAATTTTGAGAGAAGTCTTAGCCTGCCACCGAGCCCCCAAAGCAGTCTTGTTCCGCCTGGCAAAATTTCTCTTGGAGGCCCTGTCTTTGACTAGTCCAGAAAATTGAACCCAATAAGAAATAGGAAGTGTCCGAGTGGTCTAGAGCGCAGGACATAATGCTATTAAAGCGATTAGTGTTGCAGTGCATCAATGGTGCGAGTTCAAATCCCTTCGAGGGAGAAAAAAAAAATTGTCAGCCCAAAAATCTAATTCTTATACTGTTGGATTATATTTTCAGATGTAAATATATATACATGTATACAATGTACATAATTAAACATAGGGTCAAGGTTGAATAGTACCATTGTACAAATACATCTAAGCTTCAAATAAACAATAAACCGTGTTGTAATGGTTAGCGTGTTCATCTCGAGTGAGGTACATGTAGATCGTGGGGTCAAACCAAAGGGTATAAAATTGGTATTTTTGGCTTCTCCGCTAAGCATGTGGCATTAAGGAGAAAGAGCAAAGACTGGTTGGCTAGGAATCGGGATAATGTGTCCGAGTGGGGCAACATTTTTATTCACGGACGATTGTTTCAGTGAGCTAGCACTATTAAAATCGAACTCGGGTGTGTTGGTCTAGAACAAAGAGGACCTCATCATCATCTCGTTGAAAATGAACTTGTTCTCGCCGTGATATATCATATAGTTGAAAAATTGCTGAGTTGCCGTTAAACAACAATCACTCACTCAAATAAACAATATTTGTTATTTCACCACCCAAACAGTATATATGTACACTATATATTAAATACCTACATGTATGTCCAGAACAAATCTAATCTGACCTCTTAACATTAAAAGGTATTTCATGGTCAAAATCGGGGTCATTCAATATCATCTCAAAAGCATTTAAAAATTTAGTAAACACATTATACCGTTTTGTTATTGTGGGCGTGAGTCGGTGGTGTAGGTCACGGTCGGTTAACCATATAATCTTGACTGGATATCAACAAAAACTTTAAACAAACAATACCTGGTACACTGTAGACATATTTCACAGGTAATCGTGAACATTTTTTTTTTAATGATTAAAATTTTTTATGGGTTTTCCGTGTGGTTCATATTTCTTTTTAAAACTTTTTTACAATCAGGAAGACACGTATTCTTGGAGAATGACTAAACAATGATAAGAAACAATTAAAAGAAAAGGTAGGACATTTATAGAAGAAGAATAACGTATAGAATATGGTATAAATTTATATATGGTAATGGGTAGAAATTTTACATTACATGGATTTGAGTATAAGATAACTACCATTAGGTGGTGACTATATACAGGTTTAATTACCGGTAATGTGAAATGCACCGTAGATGGAATTTAAAATTAATGTCACATAATACAAGTGGTCATAAAGCAAGTTTGATTGTACTTACATTTGTATACGTCAAGAAGTCGGGTGTGTATCTGCAAATTTTGAAATCGAGTGTGTATCCGCAAATTTTGAAATCGGGATTGCAATATTGTCACATTTTTAATGGCAGGGGTTTGCATCTTGGCTTTGGTTGCATCCCCTGCTCATATGAATATAATATGGTATTTATTGATATGCTGGGTAGATTTTTATACATTGCATGGATTTAGCACAAATTAATTAGTGTCAATGTAGATACAAGTAAACAAGTCAGGTGTGTTTCTACTAGGGAATTTTAAAATCAGTATTGTAATATTGACACCTATTTTTATTGGTAGGGGTTTGCAGCTGTGATTTCTATTACATCACTTTTCATTCAGATATCTGTATACATTTTCTTAGAAATACAGCTCTATTTATTCTACGAAATGCAAGCTTATTCCTATATTTTCTGTGAACATTAAAAACAATCGGAGATCGATCATTTAAATTTTTACATACATGTAGGTCTACTAGGAAAATTTTTTTCGCACAAGATAAAAATCAGATCAAATCTTTATTGGACATGAAAAATCAGTATTTTTTTAATTTTGCATTGAAGTAGCAGGGTAATATTATTTATTTTTTGTATCGTTCAGGTCATGCGTTGAAGTAGCAGGGTAATATTATTTATTTTTTGTATCGTTCAGGTCATACGTTGAAGTAGCAGGGTAATATTATTTATTTTTTGCATCGATCAGGTCAATTTATTATTTTCTATGAAATTTGTTGACAGATTTTTTTTTCCCCCCTACCCCCTAAGAGTTATATGGTAGTCCTCTTGAGGGAAATAAACCTTTATTATAACAAACAAGATCTACTGAAGACAAACTGGCATTATTTCTTCATTTAATTATTAGTAACAGTCTGTGTCAGAAACATTTTGACAAAAAGTAACCCGAACAGAATTTTTGAAAAAAAAATCCTATTTGATTAAGCAATTTTTTTATATTAGTATTTTATCACGAGCCAGAGGCGAGGGATAAAATTTACTAATATCCGCCAACCTATGTTAAAACTCAAAGCACATTCAGCTAGTATACTTTGATTGGAAGACGGTAATTTATATTTACGTTTGCAGAAAAAAAAGCACACAATTTATTCTGCCAATGGAAAAGTTAGTCACATTCACTGGCACATGTGTGAATGAGATTATACCATCGATAAATTGCTCGTTTGTCTACAAAGCGAAAGAAGGAGGTCATGTTAGAATAATCTATTTACTTATTTTGATATGCCTTTTGGTGTGAAAGTAAGTAGATATATTTAATAGAACAAAAGATATATCAGTATCACTAAGAAGAGTGATATGTCTATCACAGTGATTTATCATGTAATGTCTCTGACTGTACTGTTATATATGGTGGCCTTTTACCTGTATAAATTGTAACCTTATGACCTAAATCGTTAGCGTTTTTTTACTTTATTAATTATAGTACAATGTTATAATTCGTGTTGACACGTTGTTTTTTGTCAAAATTATAATGATAAATGATATGTATTTTTACCGTCGGGAGACACTTAAACGAGGAATCACATCTGTGTAACAGTAACTATGTTGTACGGACGGTCGTTAAACTGACAACATTGTGTGTATGATACTGTAATCATACAACGCTCGTAAAAACTAGTATTGTGGAATAATTTGTATGAAGAACATTTTGGTTTTTTGCGATATTTGCATTGTGAAACAGTGAAATTTAGTTACGAAGATGTTTTTCATTTAAGAGTGCTATTTTTTACAGGAGATTATTAATTTTATACTGAATTTTGTAATAATAGTATTTTTGAAATTTTTTTTATAGAGTTTTCGTTTGTCGGTAAATTTAATTTTGTGTTTACCGGTACCTATATATATCTTTTTTTTCTTCATCGGATTGTATTCATTGCTGTTGGTATAATATTTTCGTCATGGTTAATATAGAATTTTTTCGTCACAGTGGAAAATATTCATTGATAATTTGATACTGGACTAGTAAGTTGAAGGTCACTGGATTATTAAGGTGAAGGACACTAGACCAGTAAGGTGAAGGTAAGCCTTTAAGAACCATGGTGTCAGAGTTCTATTGTTTTACTAAAGAGCAGGACAATCCACTCATTTTCAAGTAGGAGGTGATAATCCTAAAGTAGAAGGGCAGGAATTGTTCTAGCCTTCCCCAGGTAAAAGGACCCTTTCTCAATGAAAAATATTCTAAAATCATGCAAAATTGTCATTCTTACCCCCTTATTTTGATTCTCAATTTAGATTGCAAAAGACAAACCAATATAGAAAACAAACCCATTTTTAAGTAGCTGGGGGGAAAATGTAATTAAACGGGCAATTTGCCTTGTACCCAGCTGCTATGGAATGCCCTGAAAGAGTTCTCTCCAAGCTCAGGGTGTTCTTTCACATCAAATGAGAAAAGTGACCACTTGACCTTATTGGCGAGTTACTTGTAACTGAAAAATTATCATCATTGATGTAAAAAAAAGTCTAGTGCAGTAGTCCCCCTCTTATAAGGCCCCAGCTCACCAAAGGCCACCCTTGATAGTCCCCCTCTTATAGGGTCATACTCACCAAAGGCCACCCTTGATAGTCCCACCCACCAAAGGCCACCCTTGATAGCCCCCTCTTATAGGGTCCCACCCACCAAAGGCCATCCTTGATAGCCCCCTCTTATAGGGTCATACCCACCAAAGGCCACCCTTGATAGTCCCACCCACCAAAGGCCACCCTTGATAGCCCCCTCTTATAGGGTCCCACTCACCAAAGGCCACCCTTGATAGCCCCCTCTTATAGGGTCCCACCCACCAAAGGCCTCCCTTGATAGCCCCCTCTTATAGGGTCATACCCACCAAAGGCCACCCTTGATAGTCCCCCTCTTATAGGGTCCCACCCACCAAAGGCCATCCTTGATAGCCCCCTCTTATAGGGTACCACCCACCAAAGGCCACCCTTGATAACCTCCCTCTGATAGGGTGCCACCCTTGATACCCCCTCTTGTAGGGTCATACCCACCAAAGGCCACCCTTGATACCCCCCTCTTATAGGGTCATACCCACCAAAGGCCACCCTTGATAGTCCCCCTCTTATAGGGTCCCACCCACCAAAGGCCACCCTTGATAGCCCCCTCTTATAGGGTACCACCCACCAAAGGCCACCCTTGATAACCTCCCTCTGATAGGGTGCCACCCTTGATACCCTCTTCTTGTAGGGTCATACCCACCAAAGGCCACCCTTGATAACCCCCCTCTTATAGGGTCCCACCCACCAAAGGCCACCCTTGCTGGGAAACCATGTTTCAGAGGCACTGAAATAATAAAATGCTACTAAGTTGTCCATCTCAAGAGAAGTCACCTTCTTTGTAGCTTGGGTGGCCTTATATGAGGGTGATTACTATGAATTAATTAATCTACTGTTAAGTCCATTTTTGATGGTGGGGAGGGGGGATATTTATTGGTTGTTTTTGTTTGTTAAAGGTTTAATTTCTGTGGTTACATTATAATGGTCAAAAGTTGACCTCAATTATAATAATCAAAAGTTGACCTCGATTATTATAATCAAAAGTTGACCTCGATTATAATAATCAATTGTTGACCTTGATTATAATAATAATCAAAAGTTGACCTTGATTCTAATGATCAAATGTTGACCTCCATTCTAATGATCAAATGTTGACCTCGATTATAATAATCAAAAGTTGACCTCAATTGTAATAATCAAAAGTTGACCTCGATTATAATAATCAAAAGTTGACCTCAATTATAATAATCAAAAGTTGACCTCAATTATAATAATCAACAGTTGACCTCGATTATAATAATCAACAGTTGACCTTGATTATAATGATCAAAAGTTGACCTATTTAAATTAACCGCAAACAGGAAATACAGGAAGATGGTCTCTATTGATATAGAATTCTGGGTAATGTAGTCTCACACCCATTTTAATGAGATTTTTTTCTTACTTGTTATAATTTTCAAGCTCCTTGTGTATAACTGCCATTTTTACTGAGCACAGCATAAAAATTAAATGGTTGTTGAAAATTAATTTTGCAATAAAAATAACGTAGATATCTAATTTTAGTGCTCACGGTTGAAATATATTCTTTAGACACTTAATAAACCATTAGATCAATATTTGATTGATTTTACATTTCTCATTATAAACTTATGATTGATTTTGAGTTTTTATCGTTTTCCCAACACTAGTACATGTATTTAGAGACAGTTACAAGCTCAGACTAATTTTTTTCTGCCAATGAAATGTTATCTTTAAAGTCAGGTGGTCCTTTAAAAGAGGTTTGTTTAGTATAAATATTGAAGATTTGTCACATTATCAATTGTTTAAAGTGTCCTATTAAAAGAGGTTTATTTAGTATAAATATTGAAGACTTGTCACATTATAAATTGTTTAAAGTGTCTTCTTAAAAGAGGTTTGTGTAATATAAATACATTATTTTGAATAGTGTTACATAAGTTTTTAAGACGGGTTACTCTATATAAGATAATTTTTGTTGTATGGTATGTATGCCTTGACACAGCGTTAAGGAATAAGAGCAAAATCTGGGTAGATCAGAGTTAGGATAATGTGGAGTGACGTGTCTACCCACAAATTGTTGTTTCAGTGTGCTAGCACTTTAAAAATCAAACTACATATAAGTGTGTTAGTGTAGCAGAAAGCAGACATCATCATCTGATAGAAATGTAAATGGTTATCGCCATGATAGGACATAACAATTTCTCATATGACTTTACAAATCAATCACTCACTCACTCCTCCATTTATATTCACTATTTAAATTGTTAATGAATTAAACGAAAAAACTGGTTTGTTGTAAGTTGACAAATATTAGCTAAAACATAACTAAAATAGGTAGCTGTCATGGTAGTGATCATATGATAGTTGGATTTACAGCTATCTTATCTGTGCAATTAGTGCCTATCACCAATAAAATTGTGAGTTTGGGCCCTGTTCACAGCAAAGTGTACTCAATACAACATTATGTGATAAAGTTTGTCAGTGACTTGCGGCAGGTCAGTGCTTTTCTCTGGGTACTCTGGTTTCCTCCACCAACAAAACTGGCTGCCTCGATATTACTGAAATACTGTTGAAAGTGGCATTAAACACCATAAACCAACCAAACCAACCAATAGCTAAAATATCAAGTGATGAATGGAGGTAGAGCTCCCCCTTTTTCACCCACACTCCATTCTCCATGTATTTACACAACATAAAAAATATCCTTCTGTAATGTATATACAGTTAAGCCTGTATTAAGAGGTCACCGCAGGACAAAGAAAAGGTTGTCTTCTAAGACAGGTGACCTCCTAAAAGAGGTTCAATTTATATGAATTTTCTATGACAAGATAATGAAAAAGGTGACCTTTTAATAAAGGTTACTGTTTAATAGAGGTGACCACATGAACAAGTTTGACTCATTGTGCAGTCAAACCCAGGGGCGGATCCAGGATTTCAAGTTAGGGGGAGTGCACTTAAAAAAATTGCGCTGAGCGGAGGGAGGCACGCAAATTGTTGGGGTATTTCGTGTGAAAAATCGTGATTTTACGCCAAAAAATAATATTTTTTCCAATTTTAGGGGGGGCGCGTGCCGGGTGCATCCACCCCTGAAACCTGCCATAGCAACTACCTCTATTAAGCAAGTACTTGTCTTATGTGACCCTAATATTTATTGCCCTTTGTATAGTATATTTCATATTAATATAACCTGTATTAATCGACCACATGTCTTATATGACCATGTTTTAATGTTTCCTTGGAAAATCACATAGGACAAGTTTGACTGTATATATATATATATGATCGACTGAAATCGACGTCCAGTCCTCAAATCGGCATCCATTGACGTCATTATCGCAAATCACAGTCCGATTTAAAGGTATTCTCAAATCTGCATCCTTTCCAAATTCTCACATCCATGTTTGATTTTTAATATTTGTGCAGTCTATAAATATTTACTATAATACTCATTTTCCTGTTTTAGTAAAAAAAAAAATAGAAACAAAAGCGACATACTGTAAATTGAGAAATAATTGTAATGATAGTTTTGTTTTGCATGTTTTTTAACCTGTTATTTCATGATGTTTTTTTGTGATTTGATGATTTTTCAAATTACAGTCAATATGATTTTCAAAAACCTCTCCTAACAGGTGTGACGTCATTTGAAGCATACATCGGTGACGTCATTGGACGAAGATTTGAGAATAGATCTGAGGTACAGATGTCTATGACGTATAAATCGGACATGTATTTGAGGATTGGTCGTCGATTAGAGACGGGACGTCGATCTGAGTCTTGCATACATACTAGTATATAAATATATATCTATATATATTTTTTTTTTTTTTTGTACAGGAAAATGGTTGGTGTGAACATTAGCTGTGATTTAGATAAGAAGATTTAATTGTAGTGGAATTATTCTTAATTATTTTATAAGGTAAGTTGTAAATGATTGTATTTTCTGTCGAGAGGGGATGAGGGGGGGGGGGGGGGGGGGGAAGGTACTGTAAGAAGAGTTTGAAGATACCAAAGGGAGGTAATCAGAATCCATAAATCAAAGAAGGACAGACAACACAATGACCAAAAGAAAAAAGACAAAAGGACAAACAATGATCTACAAAACATACACATAAAACTAAAGATCAAGTAACACAAACTCCACATGTAACATTGGAAATACCACAACTTTGTATTATGTTATGAATAAGTGAATTTGTATAAATAGTAAAATAGGGTTAAATCTGATTTTCAATATTTGGTTGTCTCCTGTGTAAAATAGAATTAGAACAATTTTTTTATCCCCTGACTTACATATACATAGATAATTAATTTACATCAGAAAAAAATGTCAAAATTTTCCCATCCTGGCCTTTACATATGATATGATTATATGTCCTCTTATTCTTATGGCAGTGCCTGAAATGGACGGTCACCCAGTCGCCAAATGCGACTAATATCTTATTCAGGTGACCAAAAACTGCTCCAAATTTGGTAGTCACTGGCCCAACAAAAAACATCTTCTTATGCCCATAGCAGTGACACCTTTTTATTTACACAATTTATTTTTTGTGTAAAAGCTGACATGCCGCTTCAGTGTAAGAAATTAGTGGTAGACCTATAGAAAACGTATATGTAAAATCAAGCTGTTCTTTGTGACAAATTTTCTCAATGTTGTATATAATGTACAGTATGGTCTATGCAAAATAGAGATTGGTCTATGATACCATAAAGTTTAGTTTCACCCACTGCCGCATACTTGGTCGATCATATATATATAAATTTCTGTATCTAAATGTGTCCTGTATGTAGGTCAGTGTAGAATTTTATAGTATACATGACCTTCTCAGGCTAAGGGTCACCATTATTGTGACAGAGCCTCTCTTTGAACAGACGATTATACACACAAATAACTTGTCTACTTATTCATCTGAAAAATAGAATTAATTAGTAAAGACATCTACATTTAATTGATAATGAACATCAAAGTAATTTAAAGTGTTGATTTCCTGTGTAAGCCAATAAATATGGCAATCACTGATAAATGATTTCTGATTTTCTACAACTGAGGGAATACAGCCATAGATTAATTTTATTTTTTATTTTTGAAGAAGTCCAATAGAAAAAAAACTGGCTTATATTTTACCAATATTTAAAAAAAAAAACCCTGCATTTTTGGGTCACAAGGGCCCGGGTGGCTCAATGAGTTAGGTAGTTGGATTACCTAACAACTCATACAAGCCTATCACCAATACGGCGTGTGTTCGTGCTCAGCTTTGTAATTTGTGAAATTCTGTTTTGAATATCCAGGGAAATACTCAAAACTATAATTACATATAAAACTATTTTATTCTAATATATTCTATTGCATAAGTTATGATCACAGTTTATTTAATATATGATTGAACAATGAATTCATTCCTAGTAATTTATTTTCCTTCATTTTTCTTTGAAATTCATTTTTAAATAACAGATAAACATCAATTGTCTTTGTCTTTTGTTTAGATACATAATAGGATTTTTAAATTGTGAATACAAAATTTCTTTCTTCTTGTGAAATGAAGGAAAAAATATTGAAGAAGTCACATTGTTTCTGTAGTAATTAATAATTCCTTTGTTAAAAAAAAAAGAAAGAAAAAAAATTCCTTTTGTCATATTTAATCTGCAATATGGTTTTCACCAGGTTCTCCAGTTTCCTCTGCCAATAAAACTGACCACCACAATATAACTAAAATATTGTCGAAAGTGACCTTAAACATAAACCAACCTTAATCTGTAAGTTAGTGGTAATTACTAATGACTCTGGTCTTTTTAATCTGTAAATTAGAAACTGGTCACGGTTCAGTAAACATCTGAGATGACATCTTACAAGGAGAAATATTTTTAGATGGGGGACATTTTTATAGCATTATATGTAGATAATGGTACTGTCTACAGGAGATTTTAACCGGAGGGATGTTTAATAAGTAATATGGTAAGAATAATTAATTCACTTTTATTAATTTTTTTTTCGAGACTTAGATCTTGATCTTAATTATATAAGTATACTTAATTTTCTTATGTTACAAATCTACCGGACTCCGTCTACTTTATGACCTAGGAGTTCTGCTGTCGAGTCCCTATATAATTTGACCTATAAATTGTCCAGGGTAGATCAATCCATATTTTGACTTCAGGGAATTTAATTTTTTTTTAACCATTACCGATTTTCAATTGTTTTGGAACCAGCGTCATATTCCTTAATCACCTTGATATATTAATTATTTATTATTTATTTTAGCTTTCAAATTTAAATCAATATTTTTTTTATTCATAGAATTTTATTTTTAAAAATAACTTTAATTTTTTACGACTAAACCTTTTTGACGATATTATTAAAATGACAGATGTCCTTATTATTAAGACTCTGTACATTAATACTAGTATCTATAGCAATTTTTAACCCAGGGGATGTTTAATAGTTTCAAATATTGTAAGGATAATTACCGGTAATAGACTTTTTATTAAAACATGACTTTAGTTTTTTCCAACTAAACCGTATTTGACGATATTGTTAAAATTTTAAATGACCGGTGTCCTTATGGCCTTGTTATATATATATATATATATATATATATACTGTAGATTAAAATACAAAAAAAGAAAATGTTTTAAGTATACACTGTAGGTAATTGAAGTCGCTGTTATTACTATGATTAATTATTGAATGTTATCACCTTGTAATGTTTCAATCAATTACGAAACAAACATTAAAAAATCCTTTTCTTTTCCTCAATTGGAGTTAGAAATAGAATTCTTGTAGAATTCGTCATCCAGTGCCTGAAGGACTTATATATTAGAATGATTGGTCCGTGAGATTACAGATGACGATAAGAATTCATCATTTTTTAAAACAATTAAATATACAGGAAGGTGTACGTAATCGTCCTTAAGTACAATGGTAGGCGTGATCAAACGAAAAACACAAGTGTACCGTTCAACCTTGATGTCTTGATCTGGGATAACTATTTCCTGGGGTATTAGATTGTTGACTTATTATAAACTGATAGCTTTAATATCGGTAATTTAATCGGAAGAAAAAATTACTTGACTGTAGGTACTTGGAATACAAATTTCTTGAGAACTGGTAATTTAAATGGAGGAAGCAATTACTTGACTACTCGTAATTCAATTGGAAGAAAAAATTACTTGATTTCCGGTAATTTAATCGGAAGAAAAAATTACTTGACTAACGGTAATTTAATTGGAAGAAAAAATTACTTGACTAACGGTAATTTAATTGGAAGAAAAAAATTACTTGACTACTGGCAAATTAATTGGAAGAAAAAATTACTTGATTAACAGTAAATTAATTGAAGAAAAAATTACTTGATTACCAGTAATTTAATTGGAAGAAAAAAATTTATTTGACTAACAGTAATTTAATTGGAAGAAAAAAATAATTGACTAACGGTAATTTAATTGAAAGAAAAATTTACTTGACTAACGATAAATTATTTGAAGAAAAAATTACTTGACTAACGGTAATTTAATTGAAAGAAAAAATTACTTGACTACCGGTAATTTAATTGGAAGAAAAATAATTATTTAACTAACGGTAATTTAATTGGAAAAAAAAAAGAATTGACTAACGGTAATCAAATTGAAAGAAAAATTTACTTGACTAACAATGAATTATTTGAAGAAATAATTACTTGACTAACGGTAATTTAATTAGAAGAAAAAATTACTTGACTACCGGTAATTTAATTGGAAGGAAAAATTACTTGACTACCGGTAATTTAATTGGAAGAAAAAATGACTTGACTACCGGTAATTTAATTGGAAGAAAAAATTACTTGACCACCAGTAATTTAATTGGAAGAAAAAATTACTTGACTCCCAGTAATTTATTTGGAAGAACAAATTACTTAAACTGCCAGTAATTTAATTGGAAGAACAAATTACTTAAACTGCCAGTGATTTATTTGGAAGAAAAAATTACCTGATTACCTCTATTAAGCAGTCACCTGTATTAAAAGGTCACCTTTTTCTTGTCCTGTCATAGGAAATTTAATATGAATTGAACCTCTATTATGAGGTAGCTTTTCTTAAATGACCAGTTTTCTTTGTGCTAAAGCTGACCTCTTAATATAGGTTTGACTTGTCATATTTGTTTTAATTTAGTTTACAGTCAAACCTGCCATGTGACCTTCCAAGGGAACAGTGAAATATGGTCACATAAGGCAGGTGGTCACTTAATACAGGTTTAATTGATATGAAGTGTACTATGAAGGGAAATAATTTTAAGGTCACACAATATAAGTTATTGCTTAATAGAGGTGGTCACTAAAGCAGATTTGACTGTTGAAATGGCTGTAAATTTAAATGCTGACACACCTGTATATAGATGTATATCTTACAATACAGCTGAATAGAGGTGGTCACTAAAGCAGGTTTGACTGTTGAAATGGCTGTACATTTAAAGGCTGACACACCTGTATATAGATGTATATCTTACAATACAGCTGAATAGAGGTGGTCACTAAAGCAGGTTTGACTTGAAATGGCTGTACATTTAAATGCTGACACACCTGTGTATAGATGTATATCTTACAATACAGTTTATATTATTAGTACAATGACATGTACCGATATTTTATACTTTTTTATAAAAAAAAAAAGAAAGAAAAAAGAATTGATTAAGGGGTCTGGGTGACCGAGTGCTTGAGGTCATTGACTCTACACCAGATGTCGTTGATTCCAGATCGCAGATTGAGTTTGTTACCCAACACTCACCTTATATAAATAGGTGTTAATTTTTCATAACACATGATTGGGTGGGGGGTTTTCCCCCGATCAATTTGCCGTTGACTCTAGACCACAAGCCTAAAACAACTGACGTGTGTTTGTTAGCCAATACCCACTTTAGGTGTTAATTTTTCAAGACACCTACACTTGACAGGGTTTTCACCAATGAGTACATTGAACAAGAGTTCTCGAAAAAAAAATTCGTCAGTCCTGCTAAGAACTGACACAGCATTGGTATTTTGCAATAGCAAATTAATGAGGACTGACATTATTTTCACTAGGACCACCAAACCCATTGGCAATTTCGTGAATCCTGTCGTACAATGTAACTGTCTTGACTTTTCTTTCCCATGAAGTTAGACCTATCATAAGTTGATACAGCAGTCTCCCTCTTATAAAGCCATAAAAATGTTGCCTTATAAGAAGGATGGCCCTTCTTGAGGGGGGGGGGGGGCTATTTGATAGCATTTTCAGTCTTCGCGGTGACCCACTTGCCCGAAGCCCGAGACAAGTAAAATTGGATTCGGACAAGTGAAAATTATGAAAAAAATTATATTTGTTTGAATAAATAGAATTTTTTTCTAAATTTGGTTTTCGGGCAAGTAGATGAACAAGTATGTGAAAAACATTAAGTCAAAGACCGACTTTACTATCTCAGTACTTATGTAATTTGGCTTGATAAGAGGGGTGACCTTTGATGGGAGGGGTCCTGTAAGAGGGGACTACTGTTTCCTCAAATATTTTGATAAATTAATGAAATTCCGTGATAAATTGACAGACCATGAATTGCAGGAAAACCATGTTTGTCACGTTTTAGTTTTAGCTTTAGTTTTAGTTTTAGCCGAAACATTTCTGATGGTGATGATAACCACCAATCAATCAAATCTAGAATCAATATGTTATATTAATTTGGGTTGAGTTTTAGACAATGTTATTCAACACGGCCAAAAATTTATATTTAAATATTTAATTTTGTATGTCCTGTGTGTGTTAAAGTAATATGAAAGGCAAATATCATGGAATTTTTGGATTAAATATTTTCACTTAATATGTCACTTAATTTTAACTAAAATCAACTGCATAACATTAAAAATCCACTCAAAAGCAGATTTTAAGAGCAAATCGCATAATATTTGACAGCAGATAATTCTGTTTTCCCATACAGTAATGCAAATGATATGCACGTGACACAAGATTTGAACTCTTTCGGGGAGATTATCGCTCATGCGCAATGTTCAGTTGATGAAAAAAAAAAATGTATATTCCGTTGTGTACCACATAATAATTGTAAAAAAAAATTGGTTCGCACGACATGAAACAGACAGATTCCTCAATAATCATTGTCAGGAATGTGTGCATGTTTACCTGATCAGCATCCATGATTGTTTATCTTTTCTTCACGAGGTCATGATCGGCAATCATCGGATCAAAACTTTTCTTCACGAGGTCATGATCCGCAATCAAAACAAACAAAACAAAACAACCGAAAGTTAATCAGTCTCCACAACAGATTTGCAGATTTGTAGTTGTTGGGAACATATTTTGACTTGAAACATGCATGAATAGCTTAGTAAAGGTACCGCCGTATTCCAATTTGAATTTTCAGGGGAAAATTTTCTTTACCCAAAACTGGTGTAACTTTTAAGCTTTTAGTTGAAGGAGTATTATTTTGTCAAAGAAAGATCGCGTTCAGTTAAACTTTAAAATTTGACCAAATATTATTTCGTTGAATATGATGCCTATTTAAAATTTTATTCAATGGAATATAAGACTAGATTATTTATGCATTTTGAACCTACGTCTTCCATTTTTGTGTCTGTCCAAAGCTAGAACTTGGATTTCCAACCTCGTACATCGTGGTCTTTTTTATTTTCAATGATTTTTAAGGTGAGAAGTAATTGTTTGTTTTAATAATATTAATGAAATTGTTGACCGTCACTGTTTAATCTTTCTTTTTCATAAATAATAAAAATGCATGTCCGTCCACCTCTGATATAAAACATTTGACACGAGATGAACATTTTTGTTATAACGTGGCCTAAGGCCGTAAGCTTGTAAGAATTTGTCATATTTTCAGTAGTGTAGGTGTATTGGGCCATGTCATATATATACTATATGATATTTTTATTACTTTTCCCCCAAAATGATGTATTTCCTAATAACATAAAAGGACGATTATCTTGGGACAATAAATATAACAATAAAGCAGAGGAAATAAGTGATCACCTGGTGTATGTGAGGTTCTGGAGGGAGGGGGGTCCTATAAATATAACAATAAAGCAGAGGAAATAAGTGATCACCTGGTGTATGTGAGGTTCTGGAGGGGGGGGGGGGGGGTCCTATAAATATAACAATAAAGCAGAGGAAAGAAGTGATCACCTGGTGTATGTGAGGTTCTGGAGGGAGGGGGGTCCTATAAATATAACAATAAAGCAGAGGAAATAAGTGATCACCTGGTGTATGTGAGGTTCTGAAGGTAAGAAGGGGGGATCCTATAAATATAACAATAAAGCAGAGGAAATAAGTGATCACCTGGTGTATGTGAGGTTCTGAAGGTAAGAAGGGGGGGATCCTATAAATATAACATTAAAGCAGAGGAAATAAGTGATCACCTGGTGTATGTGAGGTTCTGGAGGGGGGGGGGGGGGGGGGGGTCCTATAAATATAACAATAAAGCAGAGGAAAGAAGTGATCACCTGGTGTATGTGAGGTTCTGGAGGGAGGGGGGTCCTATAAATATAACAATAAAGCAGAGGAAATAAGTGATCACCTGGTGTATGTGAGGTTCTGAAGGTAAGAAGGGGGGATCCTATAAATATAACAATAAAGCAGAGGAAATAAGTGATCACCTGGTGTATGTGAGGTTCTGGAGGGGAGGAGGGTCCTATAAATATAACAATAAAGCAGAGGAAATAAGTGATCACCTGGTGTATGTGAGGTTCTGGAGGGGAGGGTCCTATATATATAACAATAAAGCAGAGGAAATAAGTGATCACCTGGTGTATGTGAGGTTCTGGAGGGGAGGGTCCTATATATATAACAATAAAGCAGAGGAAATAAGTGATCACCTGGTGTATGTGAGGTTCTGGAGGGGGTGGGAGGGCCCTATAAATATAACAATAAAGCAGAGGAAATAAGTGAGGTTCTGGAGATAAGAGGGAGGGGGGGGGGGGATCCTATAAATATAACAATAAAGCAGAGGAAATAAGTGATCACCTGGTGTATGTGAGGTTCTGGAGGGGGGGTCCTATAAATATAACAATAAAGCAGAGGAAATAAGTGATCACCTGGTGTATGTGAGGTTCTGGAGGGGGGGGGGTCCTATAAATATAGCAATAAAGCAGAGGAAATAAGTGATCACCTGGTGTATGTGAGGTTCTGGAGGGGGGCCCTATAAATATAACAGTAAAGCAGAGGAAATAAGTGATCACCTGGTGTATGTGAGGTTCTGGAGGGGAGGGGGGTCCTATAAATATAACAATAAAGCAGAGGAAATAAGTGATCACCTGGTGTATGTGAGGTTCTGGAAGGGGGGGGGGGGGTTCCTATAAATATAACAATAAAGCAGAGGAAATAAGTGAGGTTCTGGAGATAAGAGGGGGGGGGGGGTCCTATAAATATAACAATAAAGCAGAGGAAAAAAGTGATCACCTGGTGTATGTGAGGTCCTGGAGGGGAGGGGGGTCATATAAATATAACAATAAAGCAGAGGAAATAAGTGATCACCTGGTGTATGTGAGGTTCTGGAGGTAAAAAAGGGGGGGGGGTCCTATAAATATAACAATAAAGCAGAGGAAATAAATGATCACCTGGGGTGCATTTCTTTTAGGTGAATCTGGAACATGATTCTGAATCGCATAATTGTTTTGTTGCTTTTTTCATCTAAAACAGAAATGGGTTTTCGAAACATGCGAAACATAGGTGACCCATGTTTCAAATCAGAATATAAACCGGAATCAGTCCGAAAATTAGTTTGTTTTTGATAGAAATGGCAGCTGTTACGGATGTTGTGCTACAATGTGGAGTCTGTCAACAGGAATGCTTTTTGCTGAACGATTATTACAAGCACCAATGTACCAATAATAATAATAATAATAATGTGTCCGGTAAATGTTTTGATTTTACCACAAGGTGAAATATTTATAGGTATTTCGGAATGTAGTTGCTATCAGCGTGGCAAACTAATCTTGCAGAGTGCATGTTCTGTAATTCTATGAATGTATAAGCTGCAACATGCTTTTTGGAGCCCATCTTTTAGTGTTTTATGTTATTCCTATATTGAGGCTCTAGGGATAAGAGGATGTTTCTTTAAATAGACAGGACAAGAAATAGGTGACCTTTTAAGACAGGTGACTGCTTAACAGAGGTGACCGAATGAGCAGGTTAGACTGTATACAAGTATAATATAAATAAAAATAATAATAAATAAATATTTATTAATCCAATCATGGTCCCACAGGGGGCAGTTACATAAATACAACAATTATCATCAATACAGTAGACAGTACATTTGACAAATTGTTAAAAACAGTAAATGTCAATAATTGAGATTATACTCGGTAGTGATACAGCATATTTGTTAGGATACTATAGTACCTGATCTCTGCCAAAGTGCAATCCAGGAAATTCAAAGAAACGATATCACACATATGATATAAAAAAAAAAAAAAAAAAAAAATTATGTAATCCTTGTACTGCATATCTTAGTGGATAGTATATTTGGACTTCAATAAGTCATTAAATCATGTTATGAAATAGTTCAATACACGGACATGCCATCCTTGTGTCTAGTATAAAGATGGCTATGTTTAAAATAACATTAGGTAGCCCAACTGTGAAATACACCATGGGATGATAACATGTCATTCTTGTTATTAAGTGCTTAAAGGTTAGCTGTAAATAACCTAAAAAGTAGTCTTAACTAAAAAAGACACTATGGGTCGATGTTAAATGACTATACGTGTTACATTGATAACGTTTTGATGTTGAAATGTATATTATTAAAGGAAGGAATAAAAATATAAATATATTCCTTCAATAGGTCATATGTGATATCAATCTGATTAAAATCAGCTTTTAGAATATGCCACACTTCCTCTAACATTTGACAGAACCCAATTAGAGGGTGAACTTGTGCATATGAATATATGAATACTAATAAAATAAAATACTGATCACTGAATCAGAGAGATTTACATTTGTGATGTGATCATTAAAAAGCTGGAAAGGCACTGTCAAGATTTTGCCAGCTGCATTTTCATTGGCTGATCATGAGTTCATCTGGACATGACCTCTACTCCAGTTCTGTCAGATGTTAGGGGGGGGGGGGGGGGGGGAGTGTAGTGTATTATTAATCAAACTGGTATGATATATGTTCTAAAAGATTGATGTTATCAAAAAGGTGTAAATTAATCTAACATAGTGAAATACTGCTCATTTGTTTTTAATCAATCAATCAATTAACAAAAAACGCATAGATCATGTAATAGTTAGTATGCTCGCCTCGAGTGTGGTAGATCGTGTAATGGTTAGTATGCTTGCCTCAAGTGTGGTAGATCATGTAATGGTTAGTATGCTTGCCTCGAGTGTGGTAGATCGTGTAATAGTTAGTATGCTCGCCTCGAGTGTGGTAGATCGTGTAATGGTTAGTATGCTCGCCTCGAGTGTGGTAGATCGTGTAATAGTTAGTATGCTCGCCTCGAGTGTGGTAGATCGTGTAATGGTTAGTATGCTTGTCTCGAGTGTGGTAGATCATGTAATAGTTAGTATGCTTGCCTCGAGTGTGGTAGATCGTGTAATGGTTAGTATGCTCGCCTCGAGTGTGGTAGATCATGTAATAGTTAGTATGCTCGCCTCGAGTGTGGTAGATCGTGGGTTTAAACCAAAGACTATGAAAATGGTATCTGTTGCTTCTCCGTTAAGCAAGTAGCATTAAGGAGAAAGAGCAAAGACTGATTGGCTTGTAATCAGAATAATGTGTCCGGGTGGAGCGACATGTCTTTCCGCAGTGAGCTAGCACTGTAAAAATCTAACTAAGTGTGTTGATCTAGTACAAAGCATGAAAAGCATTGAAAAATAACTTGTTCTCGCCATGATATAGCTGAAAAATCACTCAAATCACTCAATTAAAGTTATGATTTGTCAAATTTTTTGCACTTTATCTATTGTCCTTTTGCACATTTCCGACTGATTCTAAAATTATACGTTTTACAGGAGTTATTTCCCTTTAAAGCAGGCAAAAGGGTCTCCTTTCATGGAAAGTTCAATTAAAATAACATTTATTTTTTTCCCATTATCGGTTCAAATGTTTTAATGTTTAACAGCTTGTGAATTTTCTATGTACTATAATATTATCGTCTGATTTTTTTATATGGTTCAAATATCTACAAATTATGAGAAAGCACGAGTTTGTTGTCCTTTCCCATTGCTCTTGCTACACCGGGTACCAGTTTGTTCTGTCATAAGGGAGATAACTTGTACATAATTAAAAACATATAAAAACTTAGAATCAAATCGAGAGTGTATAAAAGATCTATTGTTTAACTCTTTGAGCCAGGAAGTGGAATTTTGTTCTGACAGAAAAAAAAAAGAAAAAAAAGAGTAAGTGCTTTTAGTTCATACATAACAGTCATACAGTCATTCTTCACAATAAACATTTACTTGTAAATACACATGCCCTGGGAGTCTAGATTTATTGTTGAAATTAAACACATGTATTATTTAGCTAGAGGCCTGGGCATATAAGTTATATAAGTCATAAGATATAATACACATGTACACTTAAAAGTACATGTAAAAAAAACCACCCACCTGTAAGTCTTAGATATAATATGTATACTTTATAGTAAAAGACACAAAAAACCACCCACCTGTAAGTCTTAGATATAATATGTATACTTTATAGTAAAAGACACAAAAACCCACCCACCTGTAAGTCTTAGATATAATATGTATACTTTATAGTAAAAGACACAAAAACCCACCCACCTGTAAGTCTTAGATATAATATGTATACTTTATAGTAAAAGACACAAAAACCCACCCACCTGTAAGTCTTAGATATAATATGTATACTTTATAGTAAAAGACACAAAAACCCACCCACCTGTATATTCATAGTACCGTGTTTCAACTAGACTTTGAAATATTCAGGACAATTACCAGTTTTATAAAAATTTCTTCAGGACATTCTTTAATAATTAAACTAATTTTTCTAAAGTTCTTGAGGACAATTAGAGAAATACGTCACTAATACGTCACTGATACGTCACTGATACGTCACTGATACGTCACTGATACGTCACTGATACGTCACTAATACGTGGGCAAATGTCCTGAGATCTTGAATCACTGTGGTACAAAATAAAAAACCACCTACCTGAGCATTTCTGATTATTGATATTTTCCTTGAAAATGATTATCAAATTATTCGAACATTTTAATTTATGGTTATTTCTTTGAAACTGACTTCTTTATCTGTTTTCTGGGAAAAGATCACGGAAGGAACATTATTGTAGATTGGCTAAAAAATAACAATTATTTTTAATGGATGAAGAGAAAAGTTATGTTGATATTTGATTATATACAGTAAAACTTGTCTGAACCGAACCTTCTTGGGACCAAATTTTGTGTTCACAATAGACAGGTGTTCTGTTTATACAGGTTAAATCAACAAAGATTTCCCACATTTGGACTTCATTTAAAGTACGGTTTATACAGGATTTCGATTTATAAAGAGTTCGGTTTAGACAGGTTTCACTGTACTCTGTACTAGGAACTTAAGGACCAGGGTCGTGATCATATGGTGGTTGAATTTACAACTACGGTACCTATGCAACCAGTGCCTATCACCACTAACATTGTGAGTTTGAATCCCACTCAGAGAGGCGATGTGTACTCGATACAACATTATGTGATAAAGTTTATCAGTGACGTTTGGCAGGTTGGTGGTTTTCTCTGGTTGCTCCGGCTTCCTCCACCAATAAAACTGACCGTCAGGATATAACTGAAATATTGTTGAAAGTGACGTTAAACACCATAAACCCTCTTTTGGAACCCATTTGTTTGTGTTACTATTAGATAAGTGTTTAGTTTATACAGGTGTTTGGTTTATACAGGTTCAATCAATTAAGGATTCCTAAGGGAACAATCACCTCTGACCTTAACTCACTACACATAATAAAACCCATGTCATATAATGTAGTAAAAACTATGTCATATGTAGTAAATCTAGGTCCTGGCTTGAGACAGGCACAACTATGAATGACAACATAAACATGGACAGTACAATAAATAGCAGGCACAACTATGAATGACAACATAAACATGGACAGTACAATAAATAGCAGGCACATCTATGAATGACAACATAAACATGGACAGTACAATAAATAGCAGGGTCAATGAATGACAACATAAACATGGACAGTACAATAAATAGCAGGCACAACTATGAATGACAACATAAACATGGACAGTACAATAAATAGCAGGGTCAATGAATGACAACATAAACATGGACAGTACAATAAATAGCAGGCACAACTATGAATGACAACATAAACATGGACAGTACAATAAATAGCAGGCACAACTATGAATGACAACATAAACATGGACAGTACAATAAATAGCAGGCACAACTATGAATGACAACATAAACATGGACAGTACAATAAATAGCAGGCACATCTATGAATGACAACATAAACATGAACAGTACAATAAATAGCAGGCACAACTATGAATGACAACATAAACATGGACAGTACAATAAATAGCAGGGTCAATGAATGACAACATAAACATGGACAGTACAATAAATAGCAGGCACAACTATGAATGACAACATAAACATGGACAGTACAATAAATAGCAGGCACAACTATGAATGACAACATAAACATGGACAGTACAATAAATAGCAGGCACAACTATGAATGACAACATAAACATGGACAGTACAATAAATAGCAGGCACATCTATGAATGACAACATAAACATGAACAGTACAATAAATAGCAGGCACAACTATGAATGACAACATAAACATGGACAGTACAATAAATAGCAGGGTCAATGAATGACAACATAAACATGGACAGTACAATAAATAGCAGGCACAACTATGAATGACAACATAAACATGGACAGTACAATAAATAGCAGGCACAACTATGAATGACAACATAAACATGGACAGTACAATAAATAGCAGGCACAACTATGAATGACAACATAAACATGGACAGTACAATAAATAGCAGGCACAACTATGAATGACAACATAAACATGGACAGTACAATAAATAGCAGGCACAACTATGAATGACAACATAAACATGGACAGTACAATAAATAGCAGGCACAACTATGAATGACAACATAAACATGGACAGTACAATAAATAGCAGGCACAACTATGAATGACAACATAAACATGGACAGTACAATAAATAGCAGGGTCAATGAATGACAACATAAACATGGACAGTACAATAAATAGCAGGCACAACTATGAATGACAACATAAACATGGACAGTACAATAAATAGCAGGCACAACTATGAATGACAACATAAACATGGACAGTACAATAAATAGCAGGCACAACTATGAATGACAACATAAACATGGACAGTACAATAAATAGCAGGCACAACTATGAATGACAACATAAACATGGACAGTACAATAAATAGCAGGCACAACTATGAATGACAACATAAACATGGACAGTACAATAAATAGCAGGCACAACTATGAATGACAACATAAACATGGACAGTACAATAAATAGCAGGCACAACTATGAATGACAACATAAACATGGACAGTACAATAAATAGCAGGCACAACTATGAATGACAACATAAACATGGACAGTACAATAAATAGCAGGCACAACTATGAATGACAACATAAACATGGACAGTACAATAAATAGCAGGCACAACTATGAATGACAACATAAACATGGACAGTACAATAAATAGCAGGCACAACTATGAATGACAACATAAACATGGACAGTACAATAAATAGCAGGCACAACTATGAATGACAACATAAACATGGACAGTACAATAAATAGCAGGCACAACTATGAATGACAACATAAACATGGACAGTACAATAAATAGCAGGGTCAATGAATGACAACATAAACATGGACAGTACAATAAATAGCAGGCACAACTATGAATGACAACATAAACATGGACAGTACAATAAATAGCAGGCACAACTATGAATGACAACATAAACATGGACAGTACAATAAATAGCAGGGTCAATGAATGACAACATAAACATGGACAGTACAATAAATAGCAGGCACATCTATGAATGACAACATAAACATGGACAGTATAATAAATAGCAGGCACAACTATGAATGACAACATAAACATGGACAGTACAATAAATAGCAGGGTCAATGAATGCTTGTAGTTAACTGACTACTAGTTAGGAAGGTAGAATCTGTTGGTCACACGGACAGTACAATGGTACGGTCAATGAATGCTTGTAGTTAACTGACTACTAGCTAGGAAGGTAGAATCTGTTGGTCACACAGACAGTACAATAGTACGGTCAATGAATGCTTGTAGTTAACTGACTACTAGCTAGGAAGGTAGAATCTGTTGGTCACACAGACAGTACAATGGTACGGTCAATGAATGCTTGTAGTTAACTGACTACTAGCTAGGAAGGTAGAATCTGTTGGTCACACGGACAGTACAATGGTACGGTCAATGAATGCTTGTAGTTAACTGACTACTAGCTAGGAAGGTAGAATCTGTTGGTCACACGGACAGTACAATGGTACGGTCAATGAATGCTTGTAGTTAACTGACTACTAGCTAGGAAGGTAGAATCTGTTGGTCACACGGACAGTACAATGGTACGGTCAATGAATGCTTGTAGTTAACTGACTACTAGCTAGGAAGGTAGAATCTGTTGGTCACATGGACAGTACAATAAATAGCAGGGTCAATGAATGACAACATAAACATGGACAGTACAATAAATAGCAGGCACAACTATGAATGACAACATAAACATGGACAGTACAATAAATAGCAGGCACAACTATGAATGACAACATAAACATGGACAGTACAATAAATAGCAGGCACAACTATGAATGACAACATAAACATGGACAGTACAATAAATAGCAGGCACAACTATGAATGACAACATAAACATGGACAGTACAATAAATAGCAGGGTCAATGAATGACAACATAAACATGGACAGTACAATAAATAGCAGGCACAACTATGAATGACAACATAAACATGGACAGTACAATAAATAGCAGGCACAACTATGAATGACAACATAAACATGGACAGTACAATAAATAGCAGGGTCAATGAATGACAACATAAACATGGACAGTACAATAAATAGCAGGCACATCTATGAATGACAACATAAACATGGACAGTATAATAAATAGCAGGCACAACTATGAATGACAACATAAACATGGACAGTACAATAAATAGCGGGGTCAATGAATGCTTGTAGTTAACTGACTACTAGTTAGGAAGGTAGAATCTGTTGGTCACACGGACAGTACAATGGTACGGTCAATGAATGCTTGTAGTTAACTGACTACTAGCTAGGAAGGTAGAATCTGTTGGTCACACAGACAGTACAATAGTACGGTCAATGAATGCTTGTAGTTAACTGACTACTAGCTAGGAAGGTAGAATCTGTTGGTCACACAGACAGTACAATGGTACGGTCAATGAATGCTTGTAGTTAACTGACTACTAGCTAGGAAGGTAGAATCTGTTGGTCACACGGACAGTACAATGGTACGGTCAATGAATGCTTGTAGTTAACTGACTACTAGCTAGGAAGGTAGAATCTGTTGGTCACACAGACAGTACAATGGTACGGTCAATGAATGCTTGTAGTTAACTGACTACTAGCTAGGAAGGTAGAATCTGTTGGTCACACAGACAGTACAATAGTACGGTCAATGAATGCTTGTAGTTAACTGACTACTAGCTAGGAAGGTAGAATCTGTTGGTCACACGGACAGTACAATAGTACGGTCAATGAATGCTTGTAGTTAACTGACTACTAGCTAGGAAGGTAGAATCTATTTATAGCATTTTTCATGTTAAGAAATAAATAGCATTGATTTTCATGTGGTTTGATGTTTTCAACAACAAAAATATATAGAATAAATAAACAAACACATAACTTTTATGATGCATTAACAGCCATTTTTATTTCTCCAAATTTTTATTTTATACAACTTGAAATTCTTGGGCCAAAAAAAAGAACTTTAAAAAGATTGCAACTTTTTATTGAAAGCATTAAAATTCTGAGAAAAAGAAAAATTTGAAGATATTAAAGGGGGGTAATCAGAGGTAGTTATTAAAACATGGGTATAATAAAATGCTTCTTTGTAGAATTGTATGAGAAATATCCTTGTAGAATTGTACTAGAAATTCATATTTTTGTCTGGAAGGAGAATTATTTTTTGTGGGGGAGTGGGTGTGATGTGTCTATTTTGGTATAAATTAATTGGCAAACATGTGCAGGCATTCCTCAGTGTAGGAGTTGTAATTAAGTATTATGGGGGTTCAGTTAGGGGGGAATTAGAATCATTGGGGCTCATTTAGGGGAAGAATGTAACAGGTTTGATGGAAGTCATACAGTGATCAATTGTGTGGAAATAAGAATCAGAATGGCTCGTTTGACCTCAAAATATGCTACGGGGTGGATTGTATGTAACGCAGGGGTCAGTTGTGTGGAAACAAGAATCAGAGTGGCTCGTTTGACCTCAAGATATGCTACAGGTGAATTGTACGTAACACAGGGGTCAGTTGTGTGGAAATAAGAATCAGAGTGGCTCGTTTGACCTCAAGATATGCTACAGGTGAATTGTACGTAACACAGGGGTCAGTTGTGTGGAAATATTAATCAGAGTGGCTCGTTTGACCTCAAGATATGCTACAGGTGAATTGTACGTAACACAGGGGTCAGTTGTGTGAAAACAAGAATCAGAGTGGCTCGTTTGAATCATAGGATGGATGGAAATTAAAAATATTTGGTTAAATATAGCCGTGGGTGGAAATAGAAACATTTTCTTCTGGTCTATCCACATATGTGACATACAGGTATATGTGGACTTAACTGCATATTTATCTATTTGTCCATGCATATATGTAACTATACATCTGTCTGTCAATGTGCACTATTGCAGAATATGGGAAAACCACCGACCTGTCGTAACTCACTGACAATCCGTCAGACTAGAACAAGATTCTGACATTTTAACCACCAATTCTTACTTCTGTTTTTATGCCCTCCACCGCTAGGCATCAGGAGCATTAAGTTTAACCATGTCCTTACCTATGTCTCTATGTCCGTGACCGTCTGTCCCAAATTTGATTACCAGTCAATAAATCAAATTCCCCTTACGCAAAACATTTGAAATTTATACACAAGTTCAGGATTCATAAAAGAAAGGCCAAGTTCGATTTCTGACTTGACTGCTTTTTCCAGCTTAGAGTTATGCCTCTTGAATTTATGAAAAATAGCCAAGTTATTAATCTAATATCTTGAAGAAAAATAAACAAAATAATATTGTGACAGAAAATTATAGATATCTGGTCCTGTTTTAGTATATAATTGATGATGCTAGAATGATTAGTCTCAATAATATACAGTTAAACCTGCCATACGCGACACCAGTAAACTCAATTTGTGACCATCAAATCTCCAATTGATGCTGTGAAATTTTCAAATACAATGCAGTTATCTCCCAATTGTACGATGTGACATATGACATTTAAATATTAAAAGGCTACTCATTAACTGACCACTAAGGTGATAAATAGTCAACTGACATAGATGTCCTTTATTATTTAAATGTCTTATGTCACATGGTACAGTCTATTATTTGTACTCAATCCATCCAGATTTTACACTTAGAGACCTAATGGATAACTTTTTAGCTCACCTTGCCAAAGGCAACGTGAACTTTTGCCATCACTTGGCGTCCGTCATCCGTTAACTTTTCACATTTTAATCTTCTCCTCTGACACCGCAAAGCCAATTGATCTGAAATTTGGTAGGAAGCATCTATGGAAGGTCCTCTATAAAGATTGCTCATTTCATCTCGATCCATTAACAAACATGGCCACCACAGACAATTCTTGTTTCTGATTGGCCGATTTCTAAAAAATCTTCTCCTTTGAAACTGCTTAGCCATATGAACCAAAACTTGGTAGGAAGCATCTACATGTATAGAAGGTTCTGCATTAAGTTTTCTCAAAGCAGAATGAAAGGTGAGCGACACAGGCTCAGCCTCTAGTTTTTCATAATGGACAAAAAAAATTGAAATTAATTGTCAGAGTTCATATATATCTTATATAAATATACATCTAGAAAAAAAGCTTGATTTGAAAACTGGATTTTTAAGATTTTTCCCCCCCACATTTATAGAAGTCACACGGACCTAGAATTCTAGGGTCTGTTTTATTGACAGAACAAAACTGTTCTAACAGACCTATGATTTTGTGTGTGCAATTACGTAAATGAAATTGTGTAGATGGTCAACAAAAGGAGCAATCACCTTTCACCTCAAATCATTAAACACAAAGGAAAAGATCACATAATATTATGTAAGAAATCCAGGTTCTGCCACTCCTGGCTTTAGACAGGCACAATAATGTGGAGAGGTTAAACTTGTTAATAGGATCTAACCCCTATGAAGGGCCTGGGTGGCTCAATGAGTTAGGTAGTTGGATTACCTAACAACTCATATCGCGCCGGCTTTGAAAATTACAAAAAAGGGTGCACTCGATTCACAGCCACAAGTGATAAAGTTTACCAGTTGCTTGCCCATGATCGGTGGTTCTCTCCAGGTACTCCAGCTTCTTCCACCAGTAAAACTGGTCGCCATGATATTGCTGAAAGTGGCGTTAAACACCAAAAATCAAATCAAATCCATCTTCTATGTATTTAAATGGTTAAGATTTTGTCCAGTTCCAAAAGTTTGAAGCACAATTGTACATTTTCAAAATTCTATCGTAAAAAAATGTAATGATCAGTCGTCAAACCTCCTTTCATTGGAACTGTTCAAGTGACCAGTAAAGATACAATAAAATATGAAAACCAGTTAGTGGCTGGTTTTCTAAAAAAAAAAAAAAAAAAAAACTCTGACATCAGTGTACCAGTTCTCTCAAAGATGCAGATTTACTGACCAGTTAGAAATGAAAACCAGAAAAGGATTGGTTTCCTAAAAAAAAACTGCCATTAGTGTACCAGTTTTCTAAAAGATGTATATTTACTGACCAGTCAGAAAGGGAAACCAGAAAAGAACTGGTTTCCTAAAAAAAAAAACCTCTGACATTAGTGTACCAATTCTTTTAAAAATGTATATTTACTGAGCAGTTAGAAATGGAAACCAGAAAAGGACTGGTTTCCTAAAAAAAAACCTCTGACATTAGTGTACCAGTTCTCTCAAAGATGTGGATTTACAATCGTAACTACTCGCCACCCTACAAATAACCTCGTACGTAGATAGTAGAAATTCTTCTTAAATTGTTTGCCGGAAGTTAAGTTAAGTTAAGCCGCACAAAATTATAGTCCATGAAAATCCAATTTGGAAGACATACTAAGTAAAATCTAATCATGCAAAACTAATTAAAACTTTAACTTTTATCCATGAAAATAATTGAAATATAGAAAAAAATTTAAAATATAGCTTTATCAAACTTTCATGTAACTGACATGTAAAAAGTAGTGCGATTTATATGCCTAATGCATACGAGGTTATTTGTAGGGTAGCGAGAATGGCCGAGTAGTTACGATTGGTGGATTTACTGACCAGTCAGAAAGGGAAACCAGAAAAGGACTGGTTTCCTAGAAAAAACCTCTGACATTAGTACATCAGTTCTTTCAAGGATGTGGATTTAAATAATGCATTGTTGTATCTAGAGATTTAATTAGTTCTATGCGAATATTGATTTTTCTCTTAACACAAGTTCTATTTATAGAACTAGGTAATGAGGTCAATATTGAGATTGATTGTTATTATGTAGACTTTAAATGGAATATATTTTCTTTCCAATTGATTTAAAATTCTTTTGATGATGATTTTGTATTTTTATTACATTTGTATTTTATTTAGTACAGTCAAACCTACCCATGCAGTCACCTGTATTAAAAGGTCACATTTTTCTTTTCCTGTCATAGAAAATTTCATATGAATCCAAACATAATAAAACCAAAATATAGATATCAAATTTAGTGTGAATGACCTTCATCAGGTAGAATGACCTTCATCAGGTAGAATGACCTTCATCAGGTAGAATAACCTTCATCAGGTATGCTCAAACTCTATTAATTTAAAAATCTTTGGGAGCAAGAAAACCAAAGGGTCTAGACAGGGTAGCTAAGATCAAAGGGCCTAGGCAGGGTAGCTAAGATCAAAGGGCCTAGGCAGGGTAGCTAAGATCAAAGGGCCTAGACAGGGTAGCTAAGATCAAAGGGCCTAGACAGGGTAGCTAAGATCAAAGGGCCTAGACGGTAGCTAAGACCAAAGGGCCTAGACAGGGTAGCTAAGACCAAAGGGCCTAGACAGGGTAGCTAAGACCAAAGGGCCTAGACAGGGTAGCTAAGACCAAAGGGCCTAGACAGGGTAGCTAAGACCAAAGGGCCTAGACAGGGTAGCTAAGACCAAAGGGCCTAGACAGGGTAGCTAAGACCAAAGGGCATAGACAGGGTAGCTAAGACCAAAGGGCATAGACAGGGTAGCTAAAACCAAAGGGCCTAGACAGGGCAGCTAAAACCAAAGGGCCTAGACAGGGTAGCTAAAACCAAAGGGCCTAGACAGGGTAGCTAAAACCAAAGGGCCTAGACAGGGTAGCTAAAACCAAAGGGCCTAGACAGGGTAGCTAAGACCAAAGGGCATAGACAGGGTAGCTAAAACCAAAGGGCCTAGACAGGGTAGCTAAAACCAAAGGGCCTAGACAGGGTAGCTAAGACCAAAGGGCATAGACAGGGTAGCTAAAACCAAAGGGCCTAGACAGGGTAGCTAAAACCAAAGGGCCTAGACAGGGTAGCTAAAACCAAAGGGCCTAGACAGGGTAGCTAAAACCAAAGGGCCTAGACAGGGTAGCTAAGACCAAAGGGCATAGACAGGGTAGCTAAAACCAAAGGGCCTAGACAGGGTAGCTAAAACCAAAGGGCCTAGACAGGGTAGCTAAAACCAAAGGGCCTAGACAGGGTAGCTAAAACCAAAGGGCCTAGACAGGGTAGCTAAGACCAAAGGGCCTAGACAGGGTAGCTAAAACCAAAGGGCCTAGACAGGGTAGCTAAGACCAAAGGGCCTAGACAGGGTAGCTAAGACCAAAGGGCCTAGACAGGGTAGCTAAGATCAAAGGGCCTAGACAGGGTAGCTAAGACCAAAGGGCATAGACAGGGTAGCTAAGACCAAAGGGCATAGACAGGGTAGCTAAAACCAAAGGGCCTACACAGGGTAGCTAAAACCAAAGGGCCTAGACAGGGTAGCTAAAACCAAAGGGCCTAGACAGGGTAGCTAAAACCAAAGGGCCTAGACAGGGTAGCTAAAACCAAAGGGCCTAGACAGGGTAGCTAAAACCAAAGGGCCTAGACAGGGTAGCTAAAACCAAAGGGCCTAGACAGGGTAGCTAAGATCAAAGGGCCTAGACAGGGTAGCTAAGATCAAAGGGCCTAGACAGGGTAGCTAAAATCAAAGGGCCTAGACAGGGTAGCTAAGATCAAAGGGCCTAGACAGGGTAGCTAATATCAAAGGGCCTAGACAGGGTAGCTAAGATCAAAGGGCCTAGACAGGGTAGCTAATATCAAAGGGCCTAGACAGGGTAGCTAAGATCAAAGGGCCTAGACAGGGTAGCTAAGATCAAAGGGCCTAGACAGGGTAGCTAAGATCAAAGGGCCTAGACAGGGTAGCTAATATCAAAGGGCCTAGACAGGGTAGCTAAGATCAAAGGGCCTAGACAGGGTAGCTAAGATCAAAGGGCCTAGACAGGGTAGCTAAGATCAAAGGGCCTAGACAGGGTAGCTAAGATTAAAGGGCCTAGACAGGGTAGCTAATATCAAAGGGCCTAGACAGGGTAGCTAAAATCAAAGGGCCTAGACAGGGTAGCTAAGATCAAAGGGCCTAGACAGGGTAGCTAAGATCAAAGGGCCTAGACAGGGTAGCTAATATCAAAGGGCCTAGACAGGGTAGCTAAGATCAAAGGGCCTAGACAGGGTAGCTAAGATCAAAGGGCCTAGACAGGGTAGCTAAAATCAAAGGGCCTAGACAGGGTAGCTAAGATCAAAGGGCCTAGACAGGGTAGCTAAGATCAAAGGGCCTAGACAGGGTAGCTAATATCAAAGGGCCTAGACAGGGTAGCTAAGATCAAAGGGCCTAGACAGGGTAGCTAAGATCAAAGGGCCTAGACAGGGTAGCTAAGATCAAAGGGCCTAGACAGGGTAGCTAAGATCAAAGGGCCTAGACAGGGTAGCTAAGATCAAAGGGCCTAGACAGGGTAGCTAAGATCAAAGGGCCTAGACAGGGTAGCTAAGATCAAAGGGCCTAGACAGGGTAGCTAAGATCAAAGGGCCTAGACAGGGTAGCTAAGATCAAAGGGCCTAGACAGGGTAGCTAAGATCAAAGGGCCTAGACAGGGTAGCTAAGATCAAAGGGCCTAGACAGGGTAGCTAAGACCAAAGGGCCTAGACAGGGTAGCTAAGATCAAAGGGCCTAGACAGGGTAGCTAAGATCAAAGGGCCTAGACAGGGTAGCTAAGATCAAAGGGCCTAGACAAGGTAGCTAAAATCAAAGGGCCTAGACAGGGTAGCTAAGACCAAAGGGCCTAGACAAGGTAGCTAAAATCAAAGGGCCTAGACAGGGTAGCTAAGATCAAAGGGCCTAGACAGGGTAGCTAATATCAAAGGGCCTAGACAAGGTAGCTAAAATCAAAGGGCCTAGACAGGGTAGCTAAGACCAAAGGGCCTAGACAGGGTAGCTAATATCAAAGGGCCTAGACAAGGTAGCTAAGATCAAAGGGCCTAGACAAGGTAGCTAAGATCAAAGGGCCTAGACAAGGTAGCTAAAATCAAAGGGCCTAGACAGGGTAGCTAAGACCAAAGGGCCTAGACAGGGTAGCTAAGACCAAAGGGCCTAGACAGGGTAGCTAATATCAAAGGGCCTAGACAAGGTAGCTAAGATCAAAGGGCCTAGACAAGGTAGCTAAAATCAAAGGGCCTAGACAGGGTAGCTAAGATCAAAGGGCCTAGACAGGGTAGCTAAGACCAAAGGGCCTAGACAGGGTAGCTAAAATCAAAGGGCTTAGACAGGGTAGCTAAAATCAAAGGGCCTAGACAGGGTAGCTAAGATCAAAGGGCCTAGACAGGGTAGCTAAAATCAAAGGGCTTAGACAGGGTAGCTAAGATCAAAGGGCTTAGACAGGGTAGCTAAAATCAAAGGGCTTAGACAGGGTAGCTAAAATCAAAGGGCCTAGACAGGGTAGCTAAAATCAAAGGGCCTAGACAGGGTAGCTAAAATCAAAGGGCTTAGACAGGGTAGCTAAAATCAAAGGGCCTAGACAGGGTAGCTAAGATCAAAGGGCCTAGACAGGGTAGCTAAAATCAAAGGGCTTAGACAGGGTAGCTAAGATCAAAGGGCTTAGACAGGGTAGCTAAGATCAAAGGGCTTAGACAGGGTAGCTAAAATCAAAGGGCCTAGACAGGGTAGCTAAGATCAAAGGGCCTAGACAGGGTAGCTAAAATCAAAGGGCTTAGACAGGGTAGCTAAGATCAAAGGGCTTAGACAGGGTAGCTAAGATCAAAGGGCCTAGACAGGGTAGCTAAGATCAAAGGGCCTAGACAGGGTAGCTAATATCAAAGGGCCTAGACAGGGTAGCTAAGATCAAAGGGCCTAGACAGGGTAGCTAATATCAAAGGGCCTAGACAGGGTAGCTAAAATCAAAGGGCCTAGACAGGGTAGCTAAGATCAAAGGGCCTAGACAGGGTAGCTAAGATCAAAGGGCCTAGACAGGGTAGCTAATATCAAAGGGCCTAGACAGGGTAGCTAAGATCAAAGGGCCTAGACAGGGTAGCTAAAATCAAAGGGCCTAGACAGGGTAGCTAAAATCAAAGGGCCTAGACAGGGTAGCTAAGATCAAAGGGCCTAGACAGGGTAGCTAAGATCAAAGGGCCTAGACAGGGTAGCTAATATCAAAGGGCCTAGACAGGGTAGCTAAGATCAAAGGGCCTAGACAGGGTAGCTAAGATCAAAGGGCCTAGACAGGGTAGCTAAGATCAAAGGGCCTAGACAGGATAGCTAAGATCAAAGGGCCTAGACAGGGTAGCTAAGATCAAAGGGCCTAGACAGGGTAGCTAAGATCAAAGGGCCTAGACAGGGTAGCTAAGATCAAAGGGCCTAGACAGGGTAGCTAAGATCAAAGGGCCTAGACAGGGTAGCTAAGATCAAAGGGCCTAGACAGGGTAGCTAAGATCAAAGGGCCTAGACAGGGTAGCTAAGACCAAAGGGCCTAGACAGGGTAGCTAAGATCAAAGGGCCTAGACAGGGTAGCTAAGATCAAAGGGCCTAGACAGGGTAGCTAAGATCAAAGGGCCTAGACAGGGTAGCTAAGATCAAAGGGCCTAGACAAGGTAGCTAAAATCAAAGGGCCTAGACAGGGTAGCTAAGACCAAAGGGCCTAGACAAGGTAGCTAAAATCAAAGGGCCTAGACAGGGTAGCTAAGATCAAAGGGCCTAGACAGGGTAGCTAATATCAAAGGGCCTAGACAAGGTAGCTAAAATCAAAGGGCCTAGACAGGGTAGCTAAGACCAAAGGGCCTAGACAGGGTAGCTAATATCAAAGGGCCTAGACAAGGTAGCTAAGATCAAAGGGCCTAGACAAGGTAGCTAAGATCAAAGGGCCTAGACAAGGTAGCTAAAATCAAAGGGCCTAGACAGGGTAGCTAAGACCAAAGGGCCTAGACAGGGTAGCTAAGACCAAAGGGCCTAGACAGGGTAGCTAATATCAAAGGGCCTAGACAAGGTAGCTAAGATCAAAGGGCCTAGACAAGGTAGCTAAAATCAAAGGGCCTAGACAGGGTAGCTAAGATCAAAGGGCCTAGACAGGGTAGCTAAGACCAAAGGGCCTAGACAGGGTAGCTAAGACCAAAGGGCCTAGACAGGGTAGCTAAAATCAAAGGGCTTAGATAGGGTAGCTAAAATCAAAGGGCCTAGACAGGGTAGCTAAGATCAAAGGGCCTAGACAGGGTAGCTAAAATCAAAGGGCTTAGACAGGGTAGCTAAGATCAAAGGGCTTAGACAGGGTAGCTAAAATCAAAGGGCTTAGACAGGGTAGCTAAAATCAAAGGGCCTAGACAGGGTAGCTAAAATCAAAGGGCCTAGACAGGGTAGCTAAAATCAAAGGGCTTAGACAGGGTAGCTAAAATCAAAGGGCCTAGACAGGGTAACTAAGATCAAAGGGCCTAGACAGGGTAGCTAAAATCAAAGGGCTTAGACAGGGTAGCTAAGATCAAAGGGCTTAGACAGGGTAGCTAAGATCAAAGGGCTTAGACAGGGTAGCTAAAATCAAAGGGCCTAGACAGGGTAGCTAAGATCAAAGGGCCTAGACAGGGTAGCTAAAATCAAAGGGCTTAGACAGGGTAGCTAAGATCAAAGGGCTTAGACAGGGTAGCTAAGATCAAAGGGCCTAGACAGGGTAGCTAAGATCAAAGGGCCTAGACAGGGTAGCTAATATCAAAGGGCCTAGACAGGGTAGCTAAGATCAAAGGGCCTAGACAGGGTAGCTAAGATCAAAGGGCCTAGACAGGGTAGCTAAGATCAAAGGGCCTAGACAGGGTAGCTAAGATCAAAGGGCCTAGACAGGGTAGCTAAGATCAAAGGGCCTAGACAGGGTAGCTAAAATCAAAGGGCCTAGACAGGGTAGCTAAGATCAAAGGGCCTAGACAGGATAGCTAAAATCAAAGGGCCTAGACAGGGTAGCTAAGATCAAAGGGCCTAGACAGGGTAGCTAAGATCAAAGGGCCTAGACAGGGTAGCTAAGATCAAAGGGCCTAGACAGGGTAGCTAAGATCAAAGGGCCTAGACAGGGTAGCTAAGATCAAAGGGCCTAGACAGGGTAGCTAAGATCAAAGGGCCTAGACAGGGTAGCTAAAATCAAAGGGCCTAGACAGGGTAGCTAAGATCAAAGGGCCTAGACAGGGTAGCTAAAATCAAAGGGCCTAGACAGGGTAGCTAAGATCAAAGGGCCTAGACAGGGTAGCTAAGATCAAAGGGCCTAGACAGGGTAGCTAAAATCAAAGGGTCTAGACAAGGTAGCTAATATCAAAGGGTCTAGACAAGGTAGCTAATATCAAAGGGCCTAGACAGGGTAGCTAAAATCAAAGGGCCTAGACAGGGTAGCTAAGATCAAAGGGCCTAGACAGGGTAGCTAAAATCAAAGGGCCTAGACAGGGTAGCTAAGATCAAAGGGCCTAGACAGGGTAGCTAATATCAAAGGGTCTAGACAAGGTAGCTAAAATCAAAGGACCTAGACAGGGTAGCTAAGATCAAAGGGCCTAGACAGGGTAGCTAAGATCAAAGGGCCTAGACAGGGTAGCTAAAATCAAAGGGCCTAGACAGGGTAGCTAAGATCAAAGGGCCTAGACAGGGTAGCTAATATCAAAGGGTCTAGACAAGGTAGCTAAAATCAAAGGACCTAGACAGGGTAGCTAAGATCAAAGGGCCTAGACAGGGTAGCTAAGATCAAAGGGCCTAGACAGGGTAGCTAAAATCAAAGGGCCTAGACAGGGTAGCTAAGATCAAAGGGCCTAGACAGGGTAGCTAAAATCAAAGGGCCTAGACAGGGTAGCTAAAATCAAAGGACCTAGACAGGGTAGCTAAAATCAAAGGGCCTAGACAGGGTAGCTAATATCAAAGGGCCTAGACAGGGTAGCTAAGATCAAAGGGCCTAGACAGGGTAGCTAAGATCAAAGGGCCTAGACAGGGTTGCTAATATCAAAGGGCCCAGACAGGGTAGCTAATATCAAAGGGCCTAGACAAGGTAGCTAATATCAAAGGGCCTAGACAGGGTAACTAAAATCAAAGGGCCCAGACAAGGTAGCTAAGATCAAAGGGCCTAGACAGGGTAGCTAAGATCAAAGGGCCTAGACAGGGTAGCTAAAATCAAAGGGCCCAGACAAGGTAGCTAAGATCAAAGGGCCTAGACAGGGTAGCTAATATCAAAGGGCCTAGACAAGGTAGCTAAAATCAAAGGGCCTAGACAGGGTAGCTAAAATCAAAGGGCCTAGACAGAGTAGCTAAAATCAAAGGGCCTAGACAGGGTAGCTAAAATCAGAGGGCCTAGACAGGGTAACTAAAATCAAAGGGCCTAGACAGGGTAGCTAAGATCAAAGGGCCTAGACAGGGTAACTAAAATCAAAGGGCCTAGACAGGGTAGCTAAAATCAAAGGGCCTAGACAGGGTAGCTAAAATCAAAGGGCCTAGACAGGGTAGCTAAGATCAAAGGGCCTAGACAGGGTAACTAAAATCAAAGGGCCTAGACAGGGTAGCTAATATCAAAGGGCCCAGAGAGGGTAGCTAAAATCAAAGGGCCTAGACAGGGTAGCTAAAATCAAAGGGCCTAGACAGGGTAGCTAATATCAAAGGGCCCAGACAGGGTAGCTAAAATCAAAGGGCCTAGACAGGGTAGCTAATATCAAAGGGCCTAGACAGGGTAGCTAAAATCAGAGGGCCTAGACAGGGTAACTAAAATCAAAGGGCCTAGACAGGGTAGCTAATATTAAAGGGCCCAGACAGGGTAGCTAAAATCAAAGGGCCTAGACAGGGTAGCTAAAATCAAAGGGCCTAGACAGGGTAGCTAAAATCAAAGGGCCTAGACAGGGTAGCTAAGATCAAAAGACCTGGACAGGGTAGCTAAGATCAAAGGGCCTAGACAGGGTAGCTAAAATCAAAGGGCCTAGACAGGGTGGCTAAAATCAAAGGGCCTAGACAGGGTAGCTAAAATCAAAGGGCCTAGACAGGGTAGCTAAGATCAAAGGGCCTAGACAGGGTAGCTAAGATCAAAGGGCCTAGACAAGGTAGCTAAAATCAAAGGGCCTAGACAGGGTAACTAAAATCAGCTCAGATCACATATGCCTGAGGGAGGAGTACCTTAATTTTAATAAGAATTATATTATTTAGGAACTGTAAATTTCAAAAATATCCTGTAATGTTAAATTTGTATCTGCTGTCTATAGTATTTGATGGTGTTAAACACCAATCAATCAATCAATCAATATAATATTTGAAATAGCTTTGTTTAATGTCTTTATGAAATGTACAAGACAACTCCAAACTACTTAATTACTGTGTATTCTCCCACAAGACATACGTCAAATCAAACGATGGAGTTTGAAGGAAGGCTCTATTTTTTTTTTCTTTTGCATGTTTTGAATGTCGAAGAAATTTGTTTATTATGTTACGTTGATTGATATAACGGAATGATTTAAATTTTCTGACGATTTGATTGGTTGGTTTATATATAGTCTTAGCGATCAAAAGAACACATTAAAAAAAACCACAGGTGGATGTTTTAACGATGTAATCTAACATTAATTCCCTATACAATAATTAAAACATATGATATACTGTTATCATGTATCACTTCCTGGTTTAAAACAATCAATAAGAAGTGTTAGAAGATACCAAAGGGAGGTAATCAGAATCTGTATATCAAAGAAGAACAGGCAACACAATGGACAAAAGAAATAAAAGTATAAAAGGACAAACAACGATCTACAAAACATACACATAAAACTAAAGATCGAGTAACACGAACCCCACTAAAACCGAGGGTGAAGGGTAAGTAGTTCCAGCTCCGCTAGTGGCACCCGTCATATTAATCTAGTTACAAACTCAATGACTTACCTCCCTTGACTTCCTGGTTTAAAACAATCAATAACATGACTTACCTCCCTTGTGTTTACTTCTTTACTACAGACTTCTTTTAGATCACCCCCAACAAACCCCCTATCCCAAGTTTTTGAATATATTGAGAGTTGAGTGTGTTAGTAAATAGGTTTTGTTTTAGATCACCCCCCCCCCCCCAAAAAGCATAAGGGCACTAGTTTGTGAGTTAATTTTCCTTTAAGGTCTCCCCCATGGAGGACACTAGTTTGTAAGTCATTTTCCTTTAAGATCAAGTTATAAGTTCATATTACTCTAAGATGACCCCCATGTATGACACCAGATTGTCAGTTCATGATCATTTTCCTTTAAAATGCCCCAGTTTGTATAAGATCACTGCCCTGTGTGGAGCACCAGTTTGTATAACATCACTCCCCCATGTAGGGTACCAGTTTGTTTAAGATGACTCCCCTGTGTGGACCACCAGTTTATATAAGATCACTCCCCCATGTAGGGGATCAGTTTGTGTAAGATGACTCCCCTGTGTGGAGCACCAGTTTGTATAAGATCACTCCCCCATGTAGGGGATCAGTTTGTGTAAGATGACTCCCCTGTGTGGAGCACCAGTTTGTGAGTAGGTGGGGAGCTTCCATGTTAACTATATGTCAGTGTATGTCTATTTTTACTATCAGGTTTCTAGTACTGAGTGTAATGTTTACAAACGGAGTAAATATTATGACGAAAAATCAATTTATCTTGTTATACAAGGGATACATTCTACCATTTATTTTATAATGTCATAATTCACGACAGGTAAGGCTAATTAATTTACCTGTACTATATTAGTTTGTGGATACAGGTACATATATTTGACAATAAAATGTTTTATGGAGACAAATTATTTTTGTTGACATTTTGAAAAGTGGTCAACATGATAAGATGAAGAAGATGGTTGAGGGAGGAATTGCTGGAAATTACCCAAGGAGGGGGAGGGAACAGGATGATGGAAATTACACAAGGAGGGGGAGGGAACAGGATGATGGAAATTACCCAAGAAGGGGGAGGGAACAGGATGATGGGAATATAAGTTTGGGGGGATGAAGAGGGAATAATTGATGGAACTATCTGAAAGGGGAAGGGAGTATGGGAATAACTTAATGAGGGGGGTGATGATTAACTGATTTTAAATATACATTTATTTGAGCTTAGTTGCTTGAGGACATGCTGGAAATTACTTAAGGGGGAAGGGAACAGGATGATGGAAATAACTGAAGGGGGAAGGGAACAGGGGGAGGGGAACAGGATGATGGAAATAACTGAAGGGGGAAGGGAACAGGATGATGAAAATAACTGAAGAGGGGAGGGAACAGGATGATGAAAATAACTGAAGGGGGAAGGGAACAGGATGATGGAAATAACTGAAGGGGGAAGGGAACAGGATGATGAAAATAACTGAAGGGGGAAGGGAACAGGATGATGGAAATAACTGAAGGGGGGAGGGAACAGGATGATGAAAATAACTGAAGGGAGAAGGGAACAGGATGATGGAAATAACTGAAGGGGGAAGGGAACAGGATGATGGAAATAACTGAAGGGGGAAGGGAACAGGATGATGAAAATAACTGAAGGGGGAAGGGAACAGGGGGAAGGGAACAGGATGATGAAAATAACTGAAGGGAGAAGGAAACAGGATGATGGAAATAACTGAAGGGGGAAGGGAACAGAATGATGGAAATAACTGAAGGGGGAAGGGAACAGGATGATGGAAATAACTGAAGGGGGAAGGGAACAGGATGATGAAAATAACTGAAGGGGGAAGGGAACAGGATGATGAAAATAACTGAAGGGGGAAGGGAACAGGGGGAAGGGAACAGGATGATGAAAATAACTGAAGGGAGAAGGAAACAGGATGATGGAAATAACTGAAGGGGGAAGGGAACAGAATGATGGAAATAACTGAAGGGGGAAGGGAACAGGATGATGAAAATAACTGAAGGGGGAAGGGAACAGGATGATGGAAATAACTGAAGGGGGAAGGGAACAGGATGATGAAAATAACTGAAGGGGGGAGGGAACAGGATGATGGAAATAACTGAAGGGGGAAGGGAGTATGGAAATAACTTAATTGGGGGGATGATTAACTGATTTTAAATATACATATATTTGAACTTGTGGTTTGTAACAGTTTTGCAGGCATGACTGTATATTAATGTACCTTTTAAACACAATAAGAAGTGTACCACTAAATAGTATTTATTTATTTGTTTTTATTTAAAAATTGTATTATGATTTTGTTTCTGGTTGAAAATTTAGTTGCTTTTCAGTTCATCTGACCTAAAGGATCATGTGAACGTTTGCCATCACTTTTAAATCTGTGTCCATCAGTCTGATGTCCGTCTGTCCATTGTCGTGGTCTTTCACATTACACATTTTGATCATCACCATTGAAACTATTGGGGGCCGCTGTGGCCATGATCGTATATTAGTTGGATTTACAACTACCAATGCAATCAGTGCCTATCACCACTGATGTTGTGAATTCGAGTCTCGATCAGGGCGAGGTGTGCAACATTATGTGATAAAGTTTGTCAGTGACTTGCGACAGGTAGGTGGTTTTCTCCGGTCCCTACGGTTTCCTCCACCAATAAAACTGACCACCACGATACAACTGAAATATTGTTGAAAGTGGCATTAAGCACCATCAAACAAACAAACAAACAATTGAAACTATTTGTCCTATTGGAATGGATATTTGCAGGAATGATGTTTGTGGGCTCCTCCAGACAGATTCATCATTTCGTCAAACTGGCTAAGCCATTAATTGTTTCTAATAGATTGAAATCTCAAAGCATCTCGGAAACCACATGTATCATGGAATTGTAAGTAATGATATTTAAATGACCCTCTAAGTTCTTTTTGTTCAAAAATCCAAGATGACCACCTCCACCGAACAAAATTTTAGCATATGATCCTTTGGAAAAAATATTTAAATATTATTCTGCTATGAAACCACTAAACCATTTGTAAGCAAACATGGCAAGAATGTTCATGTGGTGACCCTTTTTCTAAATGCTTGATTTTTTGTGTCAATTTGAAATCCAAGATGGCTGCTATTATTCCTTAAAGCTGTATGTCTAGGGAAAAACCAACAAATACCAGATTTATGTGGTCTTTTAAGAGGTGTGGCATCTCTTGAAGGGGGTAGTTTACTAATATCTCATTGCATCTGAAATCTGACTTGATAAGAGGGGTCTTAGGTGAGAGGTGCCTTGCCTTATAAGAGGGGGCTTTGGTGAGAGGTGCCTTATAAGAGTAGAACCACTACATCATCAAAGTGTCAGATTAGTTGACACATCGTTCAGTAAAATTGCAAACGTTGCAGATCTTGAATTGAGGTCATGAGGACCTTTACAACTAGCAGAATTTCGAATTTGATTTTCTCATCATGCTCACACAAGTGTTTTAAGACATGATAAAATTGGTTGGTGAAATCAAATTTAAAAGTTGACAGAGATTGTTTATTGAATTCTGATAAAAATGAAACATTTTAAAAAAACCAGACTGATTTTACTAGAGGCCCTAAAAGGGATTTTTTCTTAAAGGTTTTTCAAATTTATTTTATTAGACTGTTGTCATGGCAGTTTTAATTACCAGTGCATTTATGTGTACAGTATAGACAATAGAAGATAGACTATCAATGGAGACAAAATGACAATAATATAAATTTGATTTTTAAGTGATTTTTTTCAGAGGTCACATGTTCTTATTACCTTCGATATGCATCTTGGTATGGGCAGTCGTGATCGTATGGTAGTTGGATTTATAACTACGTATGCAATCAGTACCTATCACCACTGATGTTGTGAGTTCGAATCTCGTTCATGGCAATGTGTACTCGATACAACAGTATGTGATAAAGTTTGTCAATGACTTTCAATAGGTCGGTCGTTTTCTCTGGGTACTCCAGTTTCCTCCACTAATAAAACTGACTTCCATGATATAGCTAAAACATTTTTGAAAGTGGGGTTAAACACCATAAACCAAGCAAACCATATGTTTCCCTAATGGAACCTCTTATTTGATAAACAATTAAATATTGAAATAATTTCTTTTTCAATAATATTTCCAGGATGGGAAATTAGAACTGATTTTTGAAAATGAATGAATTAAATGTTTCATTTAGTCAGGAGTTGAATTCAATTATAAATGTACTGGTACTTATATTTTATTTATTTAATCAAGGAACCAGTAAATAGATACAATGTACTGGTCCCTGGTTACATAAATAAAAATAGGCACCAGTCCTTGATTAAATAAATAAAAAGTACTGGTTCATGATTAAATAAATAAAATATAAGTACTGGTCACTAGTTGAATAAATAAAATTATTAGTACCAGTCCCTGATTAAATAAATAAAAGATAAGTACTGGTCCTTGATTAAATAGATAACATATAAGTACCAATCCCTGTTTAGATAAATAAAATTATAAGTACTGGTTCCTGGTTAAATAAATAAAATATAAGTGCTGGTTCCTGGTTAAATAAATAAAATATAAGTACTGGTTCCTGGTTAAAAAAAAAATATAAATACTGGTCCTTGATTAAATAAACAAAATATAAGTACTGGTTCCTGGTTGAAAAAAATATAAGTACTGGTCCTTGATTAAATAAATAAAAAAATAAAAAATGTTGGTCCCTGGTTAAATAAATAAAATTATAAGTACCAGTCCCTGATTAGATAAATGAAATACAAGTAGTTACATTGTCTGAAATTTAATACAGTTGCCCCCC